>CM044113.1:12065750-12088172 GCA_024174645.1 Lemna minuta
GAACTCTTTCATGGAACCTTTCTGTCATTGGTTACCGTGTACGTATAATCCTTCATCCACACGAGACTCATGAATGACTTAGGGTATGGTTAATTGTCAAACCCTAATCCGTCACTCAAATCGTGGACTTCATGTCGTATCCAATATATGACGTTTTAGATATCTCGTGACTAGGGATTCGTAAGTCATAATCAAAACACGATCATCCATCCACAAGATGTCTTTGGTGTCTCAAGTCAAAGGACCACATACACAATCATGACATGAATCAACTTGATTGACAATCAGGTATATTACCATTCAGGGATTCATACGGATCAATTCAGTGAACTCTTTCTCCAAAGAGCACCCACTATCTATCCTTAGTGTCTCCACACCGATGGTTATAGGATCAGCCATACTCATCATATGAGATGGATCAGATAGTATTATTCTTTCCAGATAATTCGACGTCCTTCTCGAATATCCTAAACCCTAAAGATAACAACCAAAGGATTCCAAAGAGACCAAAATTGTCAAATTTTACCTAGTATTTTGAACTTAATTGCACCTGCAAGTCAACACCCAAATTTGGATTGAAAATGAACAGTTGATGGTCAAACGTCAAATTGACGGGTCAAATGATGATGAAATTTTATGATTTTTCTATCCACGGAAAGCTAATGAAACAAGGAATCCAATGAAGCATAAAATCAAACAATTTAGACTTAAAATAAGGGAGAAATCCTTGTTTCAAAATCAGAAAAAATCCGAACCAAATTTGGGCAAAAATGAAGAACAATTCGACTTAAATCATGGAATTAACTACTTAAATCTAATATAAATAACAATTTTTGCAAGGTGAATGATCAATTCTCACTATTAACCCGATTGACGCGAAGATTGGGCTCCAAATCACGTCGATTGGAGTGTATTTGCTCGATTTCCTCCTCGATGTATGTTCGGCGTTCAAGGGGAGAATTCGATCAAATCATGCAACGATTCATGATCAATCCTGCCTTGATTGGATCGCAATCATGGGGGGATCACGAAGAACTTAGGATTTTGCTCAAAAACTACTTAATTCCTCCATGATTCAATCAAGAGTTGAGTTACAAAGAGGGGAAGAACACCGCTTTATAAAAAAAGTTCGCGAAAATCGCGGACCGTTCGATTCGGTGAAGACCAATCGACAGCCACGATCGCGTGATGATCGTGGGCCACGATCCCATAATCCCGCGAAAATTGCCCGTCCAATCTTGTTCAGAAGACTCTGATGTGTCCACGTGTCACCCCACGATCACCGAAAGCGCGATCAAATCTCGAGCGTCTGATGTCTACTTACGCGATCGACGGTCCGATTTTGTGCACGTGCATTTGATGGCGATCGGGTTGACCCAAGTCCACGCGATCAACGTGCTTCATTTGATGCGATCACATCCAACGCTCGTGACGCTGCCACGTATCCTGGGATTTCAAAATAAAAGGGGAACATAGTCCCACAAGGAAGAAAATCACAGAATATGTAAATATAAAATGTGGGGCTTTCTAATGCATTTGCGTTACCGCCCCAAATAACTAACCTGGGCCCAATAACCCGTGGGCCCATCACCTGCCAGCCCAGTCAGTCTCGCCACGTAGGCGCCACCCAGGCGTCCGAATGTACTCGCGTGGCCTTGCCACGCGTTCACGCCACATCAGCGCCACGCAGGCACCTGCGTGGGCTCGGGTGCCTCCGCCACGTGTCCTACGCCACGCTACGTCAGCCTGCGGTTCCTGTGGGAAAATAACCCCCTTTTGCCATTTTTTTAATGAAATAAATTCTGAAAAATTCCTAAAAAATCGAAATAAATTCCAGAAAAATCTAGAAAGTTCAGAAATTAATATCTTCAAAAATACAACTTTTGTTTTACTCAAAATTTCTCCATTGGCTTACAAATGTAGTCCTTTTTAGTATCATGCCATCTAAAATAAATTAAAATAGGAATATAAGATGAATTCATAAATAAACTTCAATAATCCTTTTAGAAGCGTATTTTATATCATCCAAACATTCTCTTCTTGGAATTAAATCTTCAAATCATCTACTGAAGTCAAAGTAAATCAAGAAAAGTAATGAATTTTTATTTATTTAATCTTTGAAAAAGATTAAACATCCATAAAGCACATAATTAACCCTGAATAATGCATAAATATGGACTTTAGTAAAATGGAATACCAAGGGAGAAAATTCATAATAACTATGATAACATGCATCATAATCACATAAAATAAGCATGAATATTCGTTAAATAAGATAAGAATTTAAGTTAAATATGCATGTTATCAATCGACGGTCGCAAATTTGTCATGTGTTATTGATTGGGATCTGGTGGACTGAAATCCATTAGATCAACGCACGCCTTTTCGCGCATTTGATCAAATGCTCTACGCGTTGCCACGTCGCTAGAGTTTGACTACCGTCATCCGATACATCATCTAGTACCGTATCTCTCGATACCATCATCCACTTACCGATACCCAGTACCCGATACCTGTCATCCAGTTCTGGATATCAGATATTGGATTACTATGGAGAATAGGTGCGGTACTGGATGTTAACAGTACAGTTCCGATACCGGATGACAGTATTGGATGACAGTACTGGATTACACTACTAGATGACGGTATCGGTACTGGATGATGGTAGCAAGTACTGGATGACAGTATCCGATGACGGATGACGAAACTTGAAAATAAAAAAATCAATTTATAAATTATTATAAATTTACAAATGCAAATAATAAATTATAAAGTATGTGACCTTAGAGAATCAACATTTTAAATAAAGTTTAAAAAATAAAAGTATTATATATTTTAGTTATAATAATTTATGATATGATATATATTATAATGTGCATTATTGATCACCTTTGCACACTCCTTTAAAATGAGTGATATAAAAATAATAAATCTTGAAAATTTTTAAAAATTTACTAATTTGTGAACAAGTAATTAAATAATATCTCATTAACCATTTAATTAATAATTATTTGAAAATTAAAACTTTAATTTCATTGAATCCTATTCAAAGTAATATTTGATTGACGATTATGTAAGATATTTGATTAATATCTTACAACAAGTGAAATTGTAGTAAGATTGATAAGTTTATAAAACCTAATAGTGAGGGAAATAATCCTTTAATTAGCCTATAACTCACCATTTAATATAGAAAATTATTCAAAAATTTTTATATCAAATCATAATAAGATGAAAAGGATAGTAAATCTCATAAATTGTGCATTAATTGCATAATAATCATCTTTACATTTTGACTATAAGTTAACTAATATTAACATTTTAAATAATAGTACATTTGAGGACCAAATATTTGTGAGTTAACTAGTTTATACAACCTTATAATATTAGAATTAATATTTGATCAGTCATTATGTAAGATATTTGATTAATATTTTACTACAAGTGCAATTTTGAGTAAGATTGATAAGTTTATAAAACCTAATAGTTAGGGAAATAATATTTTAATTAGCCTATAACTAACCATTTAATATAGAAAATTATTCAAAAATTTTATATCAAATCATAATAAGATGAAAAGGATAGTAAATCTTATAAATTGTGCATTAATTACATGATAATCATCTTTACATTTTGACTTTAAGTTAATTAATATTAATATTTTAAATAATATTGTAGTTGAGGACCAAATATTTGTGAGTTAACTAGTTAAGTGAGTAATTTTTGGGAAAAAATTTGATAGAGTTCCTTTCTAAAAATTGATAAAAAAACCCTAGAATTTTTAAAATTAAAAAGAACTTTGGAATTTCAAGAATTAAGAAGTTTATATAACCTTATAATATTAGAATTAATATTTGATCAACCGTTATGTAAGATATTTGATTAATAACATACACAAGTGCAATTGTAGTAAGATTAATAAGTTTTTAAAACCAAATAGTTAGGGAAATAATCCTTTAATTAGCCTATAACTGACCATTTAATATAGAAAATTATTCATAAATTTTATATCAAATCATAATAAGATGAAAAGGATAGTAAATCTTATGAATTGTGCATTAATTGCTTGATAATATTCTTTACATTTTGACTTTAAGTTTAACTAATATTAAACATTTTAAATATTATTACATTTGAGGACCAAATATTTGTGAGTTAACTAGTTAAGTGGGTAATTTTTGAAAAAAAAAATTGATAGAGTTCCTCTCTAAAAATTGATTAAAAACCCCCTAAAATTTTTTTAAATTAAAAAGAACTTTAAAATAAACGTCTACAAAGATCCACATTTTTCATACAAAGTTTTCTCATTCACCATTCCCCATCGGGTGTTTGGTCATCTCATCGCCTAACCCTATGCTCGTTCCTCGTTATCGCTTGGGAAGATTGTCAAGCATCGGAGGCCCCTTTGTAGTTTATTATCCCCTACAAGGTGAAGTCATGAAAATGAGTGAGAAAATCATAAAATTTAAATGTTAAGACTATGATAAGTGATGAATTCCCTGCATATAATGTTCATACCATTTCATCCGCAACGACCCTCATGTCAACATCCTCATCATGGACATTATCATACCACTTGGTGTTATTCCCCGAAGCCAACACTTTACGGTCACTAGTGTTTCGATGCTTTCTGTTGTGAGACGTGCACGCTTGTATGTGACCACAGCTCGACCGGCAGAGAACACACGTTCGGACGGAGCACTAGTTGCACATACTGCCACGAGTTCTTGTACAAGGGGGCAAGGGGCAGGATATGCAATGTTCCCCTTACGAGCCCACCAATGTAGCACGAGGTCCCCCTCATCCTTCACGATTTCATTCATATAAGCATCTAATTGCTCTGAGGGTGCCAATGTCGATTGCGCAGGTCCATCTTTCTTCTTGCACTCTCGTTTCAACCAATCTTGCCTAGTAGTAGAGCTGATGGGAGTAGAAGGTGGCAATGTACTGGATGAAGTTGGCGGTGGGGAGGGTAAGAGGCCCCTAATATATGCTATCGCCGCTTTCTTTGTCCTTTCATCAAGCATTGAACCCTTCGATAGGGGATCCAATAGAGCTGCTGCTATGATAGCATGATTTTTCCATACCTTCTGCTGATACCTATCCAACTTTTGCTTCATAGCCATACATGCAAGGTTCATTGATAGCTTTTCCTTGATTCCCTAATTTATTCACCGCTACAAAGAGTGTCGATGCTTCAACGCGATTGATCACGTTGCTCATATGTGAATAAAGCTTCTATAAGATAAATTGATGAGAGAGGCAATTGACGGAACAAGACCGAGTGGTTGTCAATTTCACACGGTCAAGAGTCAAAAATATATCCAAACTTACCAATTTAATGATTTTAATAATGAATTGAGGGGTATAATGGTAAATAAGGGTCGAATCCACTGAGAAATAAGGGATTTTTTAGAGATCTTTTAGAATTTGATCAATCGAACGATGAATTGGTGATATAAATTAGGGAAAATGGTAGATTTAGAAAGATAACTCAAAGACGAATCTACGGAATCAAAAATCACTCGATTTGGATTAGTATTCGCTTTTAATCACTCTATGGATGCATAAACAAGTCTAGAAGAGATTAGAAATGAGAGATTCAAGGATGGAAGGGTGTAGATAGATCGATTTGGTGAAATCATCCAAGAATACATCAAAATGTCGAAGTACATCTCAGTTTATAGTGAATTTGGGCGTAATCGTCTGATGGGGCGTTTCATCAGCAATCAACGGCTCTAATTGATCGCATTAATGGGAATCATTACCGTTATATCGCAGCCGTTGGATCGCCGATTAAGCACTCAGATGAAGCCATGTGATCACGCTTTATAAAATGTTTTGAAAACGCATCCATTGGATCACGATCTGATGCCTCAGATGCATTTTCGAGCGTTTTAATCTCGACCGTTATAACTCTTGCGATCAACGGTCGAGATTAAGTCGACTCGGTGAACCTTGATTTCGTAACGTGCTCCCATTGATTAAGTGAAGATCAACGGCTGATAAGGATCACATGCGATCGGACACTCCTCACGATGCCACGTCGATCCTCCTGGCGATCGATGATCGCAATCTAATCGGACGGCTCTGATCGCGCCACGTCATCTCTGCACTTAAAATAATCTGAAAATTTGATATCAAATTAGAAAAATCAATTTTTAATTCCGGAAAGTCCTTAGAAATTCAGAAAAAAAATTCAAAAAAATTCATAAAATTCTTGAAAAATCCCTAAAAATTAGAAAATTCATAACTTTCAAAATACAACTCCAAATTAATCCAAATTTTTTTCATTGGATCTGAAATTCAATTATCTATCATTATAAAAAGTTAAAATATTTAAATAACAAGAGATTTGATTTCTATTTAAAAAATGCATTCATTTCTTTAAAATTTTAACTTTAGAAAATTATATGAATGTTTATAAAAATCATTTCTTTGAGAACTTAACTTTAAAAACCTCTTATAATCTCAAGTAAAGATGGGTTATAAAATCATTTATCTTTAATTCATCATAATTAACCCTAAATTAAAGCATTTTTAGATTACTACTTAAAATTGCATGAAATGATATAAATGCACTCAAAGTATGATAATATGCATGAGAATGGAATGTTTTATGCCTTAATTTGCATTAATAATCATATTTTTGCATGTTAAGATTGCATGTTATCAGCAATCAGACTAAGTCAGGAAACAATTAGAAAGAGATGAAAATAAAATAAAATTATCAAGTTCTATTATCATACTTGCAAAATAAATAATACTTCGATGATTGTTGGGGTCATTGTTTGACAAACATTCTGAGTGGTGAAGGAAAATGGTTTTAATATATCAGTAAATATCCGTAGTAACTCCCACTCGTCCTTTGATATCTTTGTTTCCCTCCAATTTTTATTGAAATGGGATGTTCCTTCATCGAGGACGGCCTCCTTCTCAATGGCGGCTCGAAGCATGTCGTAGGTGTTGTTCTACTGCGTCGGACAGTCTAATTCGAGGAGGTTCCTATCCAACATCTTCAAGTCAACGCATAGCTTCGCGTACATAAGCCATCGTTGGCTACCATTGCGGGCAGCCCGAACCAATGTCCTAACTTTTGCCATTGCCTCGCCGAGTGTGACATGTAGCCTATGCATTGATGTCGATGTCGAAGTACCAATATCAACATCCTCTTCGACATCCATATCACTAGCATAGTCAAAAGTCGTCAATTGAATTGCAGAAGGGATGTCAAAGCTCTTAATGGCAGATTGAACAACGAGGTTCAAAATATGTGCGAAGCACAGTATTTGTCTCTTTGCGGTGAATTTCTTATTTTCTCTTTTCAATTTTTTGGCCATCATAGCAATCATCTTCTTATTGCTAAAGGCATTATCAGTCGTCACAGCACTAACCTGAAATAAGAATGTGAGATTGAGTTGATAAATTGATATTTTATGAGAAATTAATACCTATCACACAAATACTAACCTTAGCCTGCAACTTAAGCTCGCCTATAATTTCAAGTAATATAGATGTCATACTTTCGCCGTCATGCTTCTCGGTGAGCTCTTGAATTGCCAACACACACTCATGGTACTCCCAGGTAGCATCAATCCAATGCGTTGTCACACCCAAAAAGCCACATCCATTTTTTGTTTTCCATGCATATGTTGTGAGCATCACATGATGTACTGAAGTGAACCCCTTTGCAATGGTCTCTTTCATCCTTTGGTGCATCTTAATTGTCCATGACTTGATCACCTTTGCACTTGGGGGATCTACTTCTATCTGCGTCACGTATCGCCATAACTCCTAGAAAGCTTTGTGGTCAACGATGCTCCAAGGAGAGTCGGTGAGGCAGAAAAAACGGGCGATGACATCCTTCGTCTCATCGGGGGTTAGACCCCGCAAGGTTTGCTTCTTTGGGGTCTCAATCTTCGATTGCCCAGCTGCCCCTTCAGATATTATGCATTGTTGGCTGCAAGGGTCATCACCAATTCCCTTAAGTGCATCATATAGCCTTCGATGCACATCTTTAAGGTGCTTCTAGAAAACATTTGTGCTCCCATCTGTTGGACCCTTGATGACCCCTTGCATGCCGCTTGGATATTTCTGTCAGCAAATTTCACACGAATAAGTGCGGTCATGCATCAATTTAAAATATTGTATGATGGGAGATCGTGTGATGCGGCTTCGCTTCACTCCAGTTGACCCTTGCTCATCGAGAGCTTTTGTCACATTTGTGTTTACTTTTGTAACATCCGTGTGTAATGAACTGCAACTCTCCATTGTCGACATCTTCTAAAATGAAAAGTAAAATCAAAAGCCCTATCTTCATAATAGAAAATGAAATTATATGGATAATTGACGAGATAATTAATTGTAGAAAGACCATATACATCATAAATTTCAAATAAAGAAGAAATCAGAAATTTAAAATAAGAATAGAAATGAGATTTTCAACAAAGAATACAAAGAAGATTTTAGAGAAATGAGATTTCAGATAATAATAAGAAAGGGAAATGAGAATTTCGAATTTACAAATTTAAAATCAGTAATTAGAAAACAAAGAAGAAAAGTGAAATTTCAAAACATTAAAAAAATTAGATTTAATAATAAGATTTAATGAGAATTTTTTGTTGTAAAATAGCAAAAATTATATTTAATAATTACAGAGTAACAAAAACAAATTTAATATAAAAGCAAAAAGTAAGTTAAAGCATTTTATTATTAGTTTTAGTTAAATAACAAAACAAGATTTAATAAAAAGAAATTCAGATTTTTTAAAATTAAAAAAAATTATAACAAAGGAAAATGAGATTTCAAGGTATAATAAATTAGAAATTAGAAAACAAACAAGAAAAGAGAAATTTCAAAACATTACAGCAATAATAAATTTAAAATAATAATAGATAATGATAATTTATAGTTTTTTATTTTTTATGAAATAACATAATTAGATTTAATAATAAGAGAGTAACAAAAATAGATTTAATATAAAAACAAAAAGTAATAGAGAGTTTTTTTATTATTAGTTTTAGTAAAATAACAAAAACAGATTTAATAATAACAATTTCAGATTTTTAATTTAAAAAAACAAATTTTATAAGAAAGGAAAATGAGATTTAAGGGCATAATAAATCAGAAATTATAAAACAAATCAGAAATTGACAGATTATAAAACAAATCAGAAGTTTCCACTCTCTTAAATCAGAAATCAAAATTATTATTCTGATTTTTATTTATATTATGTTATTCTTTGTCCTAAATTAATAAATTATGTTATTATTTTACGAGAAAGAGAGAAGAAATTGACGGTGAGCAGAGGAGTGGACATTGTGAGAAAGACTAGAAAATGGGAGGAAGTGGAAATTTAGAGAGAGAGAATAAGAGATGATAGAGAGAGGAGAGGGAGTGGAAATTAAGAGATAGAGAGTGGAGAGGGAGGGAAAATTAAGAGATAGAGAGAGAATAAGAGATGATAGAGAGTGGAGAGGGAGGGAAAATTAAGAGATAGAGAGAGAATAAGAGATGATAGAGAGTGGAGAGGGAGGGAAAATTAAGAGATAGAGAGAGAATAAGAGATGATAGAGAGTGGAGAGGGAGGGAAAATTAAGAGATAGAGAGAGAATAAGAGATGATAGAGAGTGGAGAGGGAGGGAAAATTAAGAGATAGAGAGAGAATAAGAGATGATAGAGAGTGAAGAGGGAGGGAAAATTATGAGAGAGAGAGATAGAGAATAAGTGAAGATAGAGAGTGGAGAGGGAGTGGAAATTAAGAGATAGAGAGAGAATAAAGGGATGATAGAGAGTGGAGAGGGAGGGAAAATTAAGAGATGGAGAGAGAATAGAGATGATAGAGTGGGGAGGGAGTGAAAAATTAAGAGAGAGATAGAGATAGAGAATAAGAGATGATAGAGAGTGGAGAGGGAGTGGTAAATTAAGAGAGAGAGAATTTCCTAGCTGTCTAAAATTCATTCGCAAAGAAACTTTTCTGAATGAATATTATAAATTTCCGTGAGAAAATGACAGTGAAAATCAATTTAATATTAGAATATTATGAATTTAAACATAGTCTCATTGACGGTGAAAATGACGATGGTGGCGATTAACCGAACTTGGAGATTAACCCCTCATGATGGTGCGGCACTCTCAAGGCAATTCTTAAAGAGGTTTGCATCACCATTCCCAGCCAATTTCTCTCCATTCTCTCTTCCCTCGCTCTCCCCTCATTTGCTCCATGGGCTAAATTGCTATGTTACTTATTTTATTGGGTTGTTTCCTTAATGAATTATTCATCATCATGTCATCATTTTTCCTAATCATGAGTTTATGATCTAGCATCCCATTTTTCACAAAAAAAAGAGTGGATATATAGGCCCTTAGAATCCTACCCTACCCTATCAAAATTAGATCTACCTCTTTTATACTTCCAACTTCCCTGGATAGACATCCTTAAAAAATCTGCTACAAGTATTCCTTGATGGCTGAAATAATTTCAAAATATATGTTGTAAATTGAAATTGGTCCATGTTTTATATGCTGCAAGGTTCATCCAAAAAACTATGATCGAATACCATTTAATCATTTAGCAGAGTCTCATTACAACCAAAGATCTGCTAAATGGTCCTTCGTTTTCTGATCTAAACGAAGGCAGACAACCAACAAAGTCTTTTAGAATGGGGAATTGCAATATTCGCGAAATATTTCTAAAAGAAAGAAAGAAAGAAAAAATAGGATGACCACAGGATGAGGGGTTCACGATCTTGCAATTCCCGATTTGCAGATTCGTGAAATATTTTTTCTTGGGGAAGTTCAAAATAGGGATCCCCAAGAAAAATAGAGAGAGTGAGAGAGAGAGAGAGAGGGAAAGAAAAATATCATCACGAGATGACCAATCGATACGATAATCTCAAGATTCCTCATTCGTCATTCCTCTAACCTGGATGATCTTGGGGAAGTACGAACTGCGGAAGACGGAAGTGTAGATTCACGGAACTGCGGAAGTGAGCATTTTGGAGTGCAAAATTGCATAATTCCAGTGTTGGTAGAGAGAGGAATCGTGGTATAATAGAGAGAGAAATCAAAGTATATTAGGTTAATTCGGATATACTAGGTATTTAGGTATCTATGGTTATATTTAGGTATATTAGATTATTCATGATATTGATATCGGATATAGATATCCGATATCGTTATCTAATCCTTTGCCAATAGCGGATATTGGTATCGGGTATCGATATCGGAACCCGATACCGACACCCCAAAACCGATAACTGACATATGGATGTCAGTATTGGGTACTGTAGGTACCGGGTACCGTTTAGGACCCAAATGGTACCTGATAACATGCATATATAACTTAAATTCTTATCCTAATTAACTCATATTAATGCTTATTTTTTGTGAATATGATGCATGTTATCATAGTTTTTATGAATTTTCTGCATTGATATGCTATTCTACTAAAGTTCATATTTATGCATAAATTAGGGATAATCATGTGCTTTATTGAAGATTAGTCTCTTTGCAAGGTTAAATTAATAGGAATTAAGTACTTTCCCTGACTTATTTTGACTTTAGTAAATGATTTAAAAGATTAATTATAAGAAGGAAGTTTATCAGATGATTAAAAGAGAGGGATCTTAATGAATGTCTTTAGGTTATTTTTAATTCATCCTATATTCTTCTTTAAATTATATTTTAGATGGCATAATATTAAATATGGAGACAATTGTGATCCAATGGAGAAAATTTTGATTAAAAAGGAGTTGTATGTCTCAAGTTATGAAGTGTTGAATTTTTAGATATTTTTATGATTTTTATCTGATTTTTAATTGAATTTATATTGATTTTTCAAGATTAAAATTGCGCAAAAAGGGTGTCTAATTTCTGTAGAACCAGCGGATGACACGTGGCACGCAGAGCTGACGTGGCGCGCGGGACCAGCGCGGATACGACGCGGCACTGAGGCCACGTGGCAAGGCCGCGCATGGCCCACGTGAGGCGCGGGTGGCGCGAGTGGTGTGGACACATGGCAAGAGGCCACGCGAGTCCACGCAGACGCCCGTGAGGGGCGCCACGTGATGAGGGGGGCTAGCAGTTGGAGGGCCCACGGGTTAGTGGGCCCTGGTTATAGGATTGGGGTGGAAACGCAATAGCGTTAAACCGCCCCGCCTTTTAAAGCTCACCCAATTTCTTTGCAGGACGTGTTGCGGCATCGCAGACGTCGGATGCGATCGCGGAGCGTCCATCGCGTGGACCCAAGTCCACGCGATCTTAATTAAGACACGTGCGTGAAAGACATCATAAGTGACTCGATCGAGGGGCGACACGTGGCTTCGCGATGAGGTGTCAATCTTCATTGGACGGTCGTAATCCATCGCGATTTCGGCACATCAAAAGGCGACACGTGGACTCATCTCAATGAGCGATGGAGATCAGATGACGGCAACGAATCGTGGCTCATGATCGTGGCTCACGATCGTGGCCTGATCACCGCGCGATCGAGGCCAATTCACCACGCCATTAGGGCCACGATCACCCCTAACTGATGGCCCACAATCATTGTGCGATCTTGGCCATCAAAACTATCTCCCGACCGGATCGAACAGTCCGAAATTCGTGCGAAAATCTCCCTTTAAAACCCGATCTATTTTCTCTTGTTCTTCTCAACTCTTGATTGACTCGTGAAGCAATTAAGCAAATTTGGAGCAAAATCTTGAGTTCATCATGATTCCCTTGCATTTAGACTCAATTGCGACCCGATTGGAGCAAGATTAATCGTGATTCATCATTGGATTTCGTCAAATTTTCCCTTTGAACGCCAAACGTTCGGGAGGAAGAAATCAAGAAAAATCCGCTTCAATCCATGTGAATTGAAGCCCCATCTTTGCGGAAATCGGTTAGTAGTGAGATTAGATCGATTATCTGGTCATAATTTGAGTTTTGATTAGTTTTAGAACGTTAATTTTGAGTTTTAGTTCATAGTGTTCTTCAATTTTGCCTAATTTTAGTCCGAAATTTTTCTGATTTTGAAAAGAGGATATCTCTCTGATTATAATTCCTGATTTTAGTATCATTGGATTCCTTATTTCATCAGCTTTCCGTGGATAGAAATTTTGTCAAATTTTGAGATCATTTGACCCCTCAATTTAACGTTTGACCGAGCATTGTTCATTTTCAATCCGAATTTGAGCATTGACTTTCGGGGTCAATTACATTCAAAATATAAATCGGAATTCTATAATTTTGATTTCTTTAGAATCATCTAGTTCTTAGCTTTCTATTGATATATAAATTGCAAGAGTTGGTTATCATTTGAACAGCAATTTGAAGATTTTCTCTGAAGTGTTCATTTCGGGAATTTTTTTATCTTTCATTTTCAATAATTCATATTAAATCCATTTCTTATCTAAAAATCACGAATTTTATATCAATAAATTCCATTTTCCCTATAGATTCTGAATACATAATTTTAGTAATCTTCTGACATCTTTTTGGTTCTCTGATTTTACAGAACTTTGACTATTGGCCAAAGTCAATGCTTTACTTTTGACTTTTCTCTATCAAAACTGAGATCTTAAATCTTAAAATTTCTTATTTAGTATATTTATTTAGTATATTTATATCATTTTTATTCATAAAATATTATTTTTACTTCTTTAAAACCTCTTTTAAACCTAAGTTTGACCAAGTCAACTCTACAATAAAAGTCAACTTTGTTCTCTGTGTATCGACCCGATACTTACACTACACTTGATTTTATATCTTTGTCATTGTGAGTTCGGTATTATAAATTTTTTTTGACCGACTTTTGTGTGTTTTAACAACCGCATAAAACGCTTCGTGAGTACCCGATACCGTTATCGTAATAGATACTGGTATTCGATACAAGTATCTAAACGAGCAAACCCTACATGTCGCCTGTGAAATAAAGACATAAGTTTAGTCCCACATAGAAGAAAACAAAGGAGATTGTTGCCTTTATAAGCGGGAACGGCCGAAATCCTTTGTGTCACCCATTGGGCCTAGTAGGCCCCCCCTTACTATGCCAGATACTAGGCCCACTCTACCCATGGGCCCAATGTACTCACCCCACTTAGCCATTGCGCCACGTAGGCGCTCGCGTGGGTCCGTACCGGTCCAATTGGCTTGCTGGTGCATTGACACGTGTTCACGTCGTCACATCAGCACCAAGCAGGTCCCACGCTTAATAAACCACTTTTTACGAATTTTTCTTTCTAAAAATTCCAAAAATTCTTGAAAATTTCAGAAAAATTCTTAATCTTAAAAAAATCATAACTTCATTTCTAGAACTCTTTTTTGGATGAAATTTTCTTCATTGGATCAAGAATTTGATCCTATTTAAATTTATGCCCTGAAACAAAACATTAGACAAAAAATAGAATTATGAGTGAATTAATTCCTAATTAACTTCTAGAGTCAAATAAGGTAATTCCCTCTTTTACTCTTCTTTTCTTCCTCTTCTTAAACCTTCATGCATTCACTTAAATCCTGAAATATTTAAAACCAAAATTTTGAGATCAAACATAAGTGGTTTGACCCATGAAAGGGCCAAACACACTTAAAACACATAAGAATGCTCAAATTGATGAAAACTATGGAATTAAGTTATTTGGCCTTAAATTGAAGAAAATTACATTTTAAGATGATAACATGCATCATATAGACTGAAATTAAGCATTAATACCAGTTAATTATGATGAAAATAAGAGTTAAATATGTATGTTATCAGTCAACATCCCAAATATTTTCCAAGGATGGAGTGAGAAGCCATATAAACCTCATCTCCCAAAAGAATAAGGGAAATTTAAAAAAATACATTAAATCAGAGGAGATCACATAATAGATACACAAAATTGAAAAAAAATACTTTTTATTTGCCTTTTTGCTTTTGTATTTTTTAATTTTTTGAAATTTTTTTGCCTTCACTAAAACTTTTCATTTTCATTTTTCAATTTAAAATGTACAACTTAAATTGCTTCAGCTTAAATGTACAAAAAACTTTGGTACTTTCTTCATTAAAAAATAAAATAAAAGATTTAGAGATGAGTAGGGATTACCATAAAATAGCATCCTTTAAGCAACCGACTACTTAAAGATTTTTGTGGGGGCTTGGTCAACTTTGACCCTAGATATAATGGATGAGTTGCTAGGACAAGAAGTTTGAAAGATTACGTAGATATTTGAAAATTCTTTGGTTCGACCTACACCCTCAAAAGAGCGTTTAGCTCAACGGAATGCCTAAACCCGTCTTCAATGACCCTAGAACTACATTGTAGCACAAAACTTTCAGGTTTCCTATCCCATGAATCATCAACTACATATGAATTTTTTTTCTATATTATCAATGAGTTAATTTTGTATCATTTAAAGGGTATGGTTTTCAATGCAAAGCATGTATAATATGCATAGAGTACATAGAGAAGATTGTCGGATACTGGTATTGGGCTCTCGGCCCATTTATCTTCTCCTCTCATCTTCTCTTATATAAGGACCTATGCACTCTCATTTCCATATACGATTCTTGGGTTTCTTCGTCTCATCGTCAACATGGTATCAAAGCAAGGTTCTCTTCTCGCCGTCGCCACCGCCGTCATCAAACACTACAGCCGTCATTCCTGGTGTGCTGCCTCCTCCCACTCCGACGCAATATCCTCTCCTTCCTTGTCTACCGTCATCACCATTATCGAGCCTTCACGGCATCGAAACTGAGGGTATTGTCCATAGCTTCGCTCCATCCGACGCTTCGTGATGTGCGCCGCTGCGCGACGTCCTCTGCTCTGCGCTCGCTGCACTCCGCAACGTCCCGTTACTTTGCTTCGCCGGTGCTTAGCGGCTACCCGCTACTACGCCTCATCTGTCGCTTCGCTCTAGACAGCGCACTTATTCACACCTACATATTTTATCTCATCCTATTACAAGGTTTGCATCAATAATTTATGACGGGGATTCTATGCCATCTCCACACTCTTCGGCTCTAAGTTCCGATACTTTGTTACCACACGTCCCGGCACCTCAGGTTGGCACTCAGGTGATTCTCTCGCCTACAGTGCTTCCTTCTCCACCGACATTTGCACCTCGTTTCTCAATCACGGCACAACTTACTCGGCCTGCCTATAATTTTACAGGCCATAATTACGAAGCATGGGCTTCTGACTTTGAGCTCTTTCGTAAGTCTCAAAACCTTCATAATCATCTCATGATAGACCCTCCGCCACTTCGTGACCCATCTTATGCTACTTGGTCGAAATCTGACTTAGCCATTATCACTTAGATGCTTCATAGCATCAAGCAGAACATTGTCGAGTCTATTGCGCGCATCAAGCCGGCACGCTTAATAACATGCACATTTAACTTGAATTTTTATCATATTTAACTAATATTCATGCTTATCTTATGTAATTATGATACATGTTATCATGGTTTTATGAATTTTTACCATGGGTATGTCATTTTACACAAGTTCATATTTTTGCATAATTTAAGGTTAATTATGTGCTTTAGTGATGTCTGACCTTTTACAAGGTCAAAAAAACTGAAATTAACCACTTTTTAGTAATTTCTATTTTTTCTTTAGTAAAGATGAGTAAAAGAAGAAAGGAGAAGAAGATGATGATGGAGGAATCAAAGAAAATGAGTGAATGATAGGGTTCACTTAATAGTATTTTGAATTCATCACTTATTCTTCCTTAAATTTGTATTTTAGGTGTCATGTTATTAAAGATGAAGAAATTTGTGATCCAATGGAGAAAATTTGAAGTCAAAAAGAATTCTAGAAATGAAGTTATGAATTTTTGAATTTTAGAGATTTTTTTGGATTTTATTTTTTTATTTTTTAGGTATTTATTTCGGATTTAAAAGCTTAAACAATTGCAAAAAGGGGTTTATTTGTGCAAGACTCGCACGAAGCTGACATGGCACGATGTGGACATGTGGCAAAGCCACACGAGCCCACGCGGACCCATGTGGAGCCTACATGGACGCCTACGTGGCGTGTTGAGTCGGACGGGCTGTGTGTGTGGGCCAATGGGTATAATGGGCTCACAGAAGGCATAGGGGGGCATACTGGACCAAATTGGGCAACGCAACCCCTTAAGACAAGCTCTCCTAATATAGGCGTACTTTTTGCTTCATTTTCTCTGTGTGGGACTAAACGATTCTCTTGATTTTTAGGCGATGTGGTAGTCCGTGATGCGTAGGATCAAGTCGCTCAGATTGACACGTGTCAATTTCGTGGACTTCGGTCCATGTGATCAAGATCAACAACATGTGCGTATTTTGTAATCGTCAATCGCATTAGTGAAATCCGACACTCGCAATTTAATCGCACACTCAACGAGTAATAGAGCGACATGTTGCTTCATGTGGATACTCTAATGAAGATCAAACGGCATAAATCAAGGATTAGTGGAGCCCACGTTGTGGGATCATGCCCACTAATCGCGCGCGACGTGGCAACATCGTGATCTTCCAATCAATCTTCAGCAACTCGGAAGGCCCGCATTTTTCGCGATGATTTATCTATAAATTGATGATCTCGCCTCTTTAAACTAAACTTTTGAATGAAACATGAAGAAATTAAGCATTTTTTGAGCAAACTCTTAAGTTCATCGTGATCCCCTTGCATTCTAGACTCAATTGCAATCATATTGAGTTAAGATTGATCACGAATCATTGCAAGAAATGGTCGGATTCACCCCTTGTACGCCGAACGCACTTGAAGAAGAAACCAGATCAATACTCTTCAATCAACGTGATTTGAAGCACAATCTTCACATCAATCGGGTAAGTAGAGTGATTCCTTTGTAATCCTTACAATTTATGTAGTTTAGATTAGATTTAGATAGGTAATTAGAGTTTAGGAATACGAAACTCATCACTTGCTCAAAGTTGATTGCGGATTTTTGCTGATTTTCGAACAAGGATTTCTCGCTGATCTTAAGTTCAAATCATTCGATTTTGAATTCATTGGATTCCTTATTCCATCGGCTTTCCATGGATATCTGATTCATAAAATTTTATCAACATTTGACCCTTCAATTTGACATTTGACCAACTGTTGTTCATTCTCAATCTGAATTTGGGCATTGACTTTCGAGGGCAATTACTCTTAAAATACAGAGTAAAATTTGATTATTTTGGTCTCTCTGGAATCCTCTAATCGTAAGATTTCTATTCACAAGTTAATTTCAAGATTTTTATATCATTTGACAAGTCACTTTAACGATTTTGACCGAGATCTTCATTTCGGGATTTTTCTAATTAGTGATTTTCAATAAATCATAGTAAATCTAATTCTTCTCTAAAAATCACATATTGTATATCAACATTTTCCATTTTCTCTCTAGTTTCTAACAATATAATTTTCATAATATTTTATCTCCTTTTTATTCTCTGATTTTATAGAAACTCAACGTCTAGTCAAAGTCAACACTTTGACCTTGAATTTTGACTTTTCTTCGTCAAATCATTTTCTAAAATTCTTAAAATATCTTCCCTCCTATATTAATATTATTTCTATTAATAATATATCATTTTCTAATCTTAAAAAACCCTAATTTGACTTAAGTTTGACCAAGTCAACTCTTAGATAATAAATCAACCATGTTCTCTGTGGTTCAATCCAATCATTTCACTGTACTTGATTTCATAATTTTGAATCATTGTGAGTTTGGAATTATAAATTTTGTTTGATCGAAGATCGTTTGTTTCAACGACTGCGCTAAATTGTACCGTCAATGCTCTCATTGGCAAACCCTTGTAACAATGTATTTCAATCAGACGAACATAGGTCGTGTGGTAGAGATCTTCGAGACTCTTCTCACTCTCAGGCAAGGCGATCTCTCTCTTCATGCCCACTTCGGTCGCTTGCAAGCCTTAATTCAAGAGGTTGACCTTTATTAGCCTCCCACCACAGATCTCGTGACGTTGAAGCGTTACCGTGCAGAGCGCTATGCTGGCATCTATCTTAGTGGGCTTCGTCCCTCCATCGCCTCTCAGCTTAGGGGCTCTCTTCTCTCTGGTGACCATGTCCCTGGCCTCACTACCATTTTCTCTACTGCTCTTCGAGTCACGATTGGCATGCCTTCGCTCCCTCTCTCTTCTACTCCAAGCAATATGCATCCTCCCTCAACGATGGTCGTTTCTGCTCCTAGAGCTTGCGATGATGGTGGTCTCCCTCCCCGCTTTGATGGCAGTCGTCCTCCTCGTGGGTGTGGTTGTAAAGTCTATCTATCTTGCGGACCTAACCCATCATAAAATATTTGCGTTAATTCATGGTTAGACACTCCATGGTGTGGGCACTCCCTCGTAAGGTCTCTTAATCGCTCCCAGGCTTCGTGGAAGATTTCACTCGTGCCTTGGGTAAACTCACGAGTGGCTTTTCGAACGGAGATGGTCTTCCCTACGGAATAGTATTTTCTTAAAAACTCCTCCTCCATCTCGGTCCAACTAGTGAATTCTTTCCCTAATTTTAAAAACCAACCCTTGGCTCTATCTCTAAGGGTAGCGGGAAAGAGTTTCATCTTCATCATGTCGGCGGGGACATTTTGAAGATGATTTATCTCACAAACTTGGGAAAGCTCGTCTACGTGTCTATATGGATCTTCGGAAGGATTACCATGGAAGATAGGAAGCATACTCATGACATGGGAATCAATTCTAAAATTTGCCCCTCTAGTTAGGGGTGCGTGAATTCTAGTGACGGGTTGCTGGAGGACGGGCCTAGCATAGTCAGTAAGGCGTTTCCTTGCATTTCTCTCATCATTCCGGGCCATTTCTACTGGTTCGGTTGGATCTACGTTGGTGTCGATCTCGGTAGTATCGGTCTCGGTAGTGTCGAGGGATTGCGAGGATCGTTCAAAGAGGTCTATTTCTAGAGGATTACTCCTTAATCTCCAGGCCGTTCGTCGTCTCATGAAGAGTGGGTCAAATATTTAGATGGATAATAACTTATAAATACTTATAAAATATTAAAATTTGAAGTCAATCATACCTGAATGTCGGTATCCGTGAGAGTGACGCATTCTTAACATGATTTCGAAGAAGTGATCGCCCGTAATTCTTAGAAAGGGGGCGAAATCACTTAATCTTATCGAATTAAGGATCTCAAAGATTGATTTCTACTTCGAATCACTCAATATACGATTGAATTACTTGAATTTCAAGAAATTAAGAGAAAAATCTGTGTTGACCAAGTCAAAATTGACTAATTTGATCAAAAATTTGCCTTAAATCCCCGGCAACGGCGCCATTTGACGAGAGGAGACCATGAGGTCGTCGATTTCACACGGTCTCGTGTCAAAACAAAGTCCAAACTTACCAATTTCATGAATATGTCTCGAATTGAAGGTATAATGGTAAATAAGGGTCGAATCTACAGGGAATTAAGGAAATTTATGATGATCTCTTCAAATTTGATCAAATCGGACAATGAATTGGTGATAGAAATTGGGGAAAATGGTAGATTATGAAAGAGAACTTCAAAACATTTCCACGGAATCAAAAATCATCGAATTTGACCTTGATTTTGTGGAGAAATTGAAGTTCGAAGTGGGAGATAATTTTCAAAAATTAGAATTACGAAAATAACAAAAATCAAACAAAAGTAAGATGAATTTCCTAATCTAAACGAAAATCAAACATGAGTAGTTCAAAGATTAGTAAAAACTGACTCCACTAACCCTCGATTGCGATTGGATTAATCAAATTATTCGCCAGGATTAAGGCTTTTCATCAAAAATCCAAAAATCGTGATCAACAAGTTCAAGCTTCGATTTCTCCTCCGTCTTTCAACCAAATCTCGATCTTTATCCCTCCGAGGATGCGGAATTGAATGTAGAAGAGGTTAGGATCGAGAGATTCAAGAAGATGAGTGTCTAAACAGATCAATTAGATTGACTCTTTCTCAAATGCTTTACAAATTGGAAGAATGTCTCAATTTCTAGGGCATTTGGGCGTAACCGTCCCATTAGATTCAACCGACAGTTCTTATGAAATGGTTCATCGTGAACCGTTTCAATTAAATCTTTGTCGTCCGATCGCTGATGAATTGCTCGAATGAAGCCACGTCATTATGCGTTATGAAACGCATCGGATCTGCCTCTGTTGGATCGCAATCCGACGATTAGGATGCGTTTCCGCACGTTACATCTGGACCGTTATAACTCCTTTTTAAAAGCACGTGTGATATGATGATCCGGTGGACTTCGAGTCCATGCGATCCACGTGCAATCTTCATCGGGCTTCCGATCCGATGCTTCTCCTTCGGCCACGTCGCCTGCATTCAAAGCTTAGTGTGGAACTTAGTCCCACATGGTAAAAATTAAGCGAAAGAAATCGGTTTATAAGATGCAACGAAAATAGAGGGTTAGCGAGATCTGAATATGGAATGCTTATATGTACTATAACCCTAAGTATGATATATATAATATGAATATGTGTCACATTCGCGCCACGCAAGCGCTCGCGTGGGTCTGCGTGGCTCTGCCATGTGGCCTTGCATGCCACGTTGCATCCACGTGGGTTTCGCGCAAAAATAAACCCCTTTTGCCCTTTTTTAATTGTTTTTAACACTTAAAAATCAAAAATAAATTCAAAAAAAATCCATAAAATTAGAAAATTCATGACTTTCAAAATATAACTCCAAATTAATCCAAATTTCTTTCATTTGATCCGAAATTTTATTATCTATCATTATAAAAAGTCAAATTTAATAAATAATAAGAATTTTAATTTCTATTTCAAAAATACATTTATTCTTTAGAGGTTTAAACTTAGGAAAAAATTAAATAAATGTTTATAAAATGATTTCTCTCATTATTTTACTTTAAAAGCACTTATAATCTCAAGTAAATATGGGTTTATAAAATTATTCATCTTTAATCCATCATATTTAACCCTAATTTAAAGTATTTTGAGATTATAATGACTTTTTCATGGAACGATAGATAAATACACATAAATATGATAACATGCATAGAAATGAAATCATTTATGCCTTAATTTACATCAATAATCATGTTTTATCATGTCTAATTAGCATGTCATCACACGCCCTTCGCTGTTCCGCGAGTATTGATGTCTCCTCTTCTGCTAGCCTCGCGTTGCTTATGGCTCCCTCCACATCAAGTACATCTGCTCTAGTTGCTTCCTCTTCATCATCATGGATTATTGACTCAGGAGCTTCCTCTCATATGACTGGGACTTCATCGCTCTTATCATCATATCACCCTACCCCCTCCCATCCCCCTGTTACCATTGCCGATGGATGACCTTGTCCGGTCCAAGGCGGTGGTACTACTCGTGTCATCCCTTCTCTTTCTCTTTGCCAAATCCTCTATGTTCCTAGTTTCCCTGTCAACCTTCTCTCTATTAGTGCTATCGCTCGTGCTCTTCCCTGTACATTTTACCTTC
>CM044113.1:12088672-12150486 GCA_024174645.1 Lemna minuta
ATATCTTGTCTTTGTGAGTTCGGTTTTATAAATTATGTTTGACCATCGTCTTTGTGTTTTAACGACGCACAAAAACGACACGTCGTACACGGACGGAGGATTGGTTTGGGCCGTGAGAGCGAGAGGGGCATCTATGAGCTCGTTGCTAATGAACCCTCATCAGGTCTTCAAGCTCTTTTTGTTACATCTACTGCTACTTCCTCTCTTTTGTGGCATCGCCATTTAGGCCATCCCTGTTTTGACAAACTTAAAAGATCTTAACATGGCTTTCTCTTACTCGGTTTGTGTGCGAGTCGTGTCGGTTGGGCAAACATCATCGATCTTCTTACTCTAGTCGCGGTGGCATCCCCTCTTCTGCACCTTTTTGATCTTCTTCATTGTGATGTTTGGGGTCCCTCATGTACTCCCTCCATTTCAGGTCATCGCTACTATATCGTGTTTGTTGATGACTACACTTGTGTGAGTTGGGTCTACCTTCTATGCGATCGCTCTGAGGTTGTCACTACAATCACCCATTTCATCAGGGAAGTTGTCACTCAATACTCCACTATGCCAAAGATTCTTTGTACTGATAACGCTCTTGAGTTTTTCCAAACCTCTCTACGGACCTTTTGCGTTGATCATGGCATTATTCACCAAACCCCTTGTTCTCACACCTCACAGCAAAATGGTTTCATAGAGCGAAAACACCGACAACTCCTTGATTTCACTCGCACACTACTCATTGAGATGCATGTTGATAACATGCATTTATAACTTAAATTCTTATCTTATTTAACTCATATTCATGCTTATTTTATGTGATTATGATGCTTGTTATCATAGTTTTTATGAATTTTCTCCATTGGTATGCCATTTTACTAAAGTCCATATTTATACATTATTTAGGTTTAATTATGTGTTTTCTAGATGTTTAATCTTTTGCAAGGTTAAATAAATAGAAATTAATTCTATTTATTTTGACTTTAGTAAATGATTAGAAGAATTAATAGATAAAATTAAATACATTTCTTAAAAGATTACTTAAGTTTATTTTAAAGTCATCATATATCCTTCTTTTAATTTATATTTTAGATGGCATAATATTAAAGATGGAGAAATTTTGAGTTTAAAAGGAGTTATATTTTTAAAGATATGGATTTTTGAAGTTTTTGGATTTTTTTGGATTTTTACAGAATTTATTTTGATTTTAATTTCTTCAAAAAAAAGGCAAAAAGGGGGTTTATTTTCCACAAAACTCACGGAGCTGACGTGGCACGCCGCAGGACCAGCGCGGATGCAACTTGGCACGTAAGGCCACGTGGCAGAGCCACGCGAGCCCACGCAGAGACCCTGGTGATGCCACGTGGCAAGAGCAATGACAAGCCGGCATGTGATGGGCATGTGGGTATAGTGGGCCCAAGTTAGAGTAATGGTGCGGTGAAGCAAATGCGTTATTTTGCCCCACCTTATATAAGCACCATTTCTCTCTATTTCTTCCGTGTGGGACTATGTTCCCTTAAATTGTAATTTGCAGGTGACGTGGCACTGTGTGGCGCGTCGTATACGATCGCGATGCAACAATCACATGGACGCAGAGTCCACAGGATCATCGATCAAACACGTGCTTTAAATCACGATTTAACTGACGCTTTTCATGACTCACTTGGTGACACGTGGACACATTGAGATGCTACGATCAAGATCGGACGGGCGAAATAAGCGGAAAGCGTGGGTCGCGTCGTGTAATCGTGGGGCGACACGAGGACGCATATGGAGCTTCCAATCTTCATCGGACGGGCGACAGATGACGAGATCATGAGATCGTGGCCCACGATCATCGCACGATCGCGGCTGTCGATCGGTCTTCACCGAATCAGACGGCCCGCGATTTTCGAAGACTTTTTCTTATAAATACTAATGTTCTTCCCTTTAAAAACTTAACTCTTGATTAAGCGATTTTGAAGGCATATCTTGAGTTCATCATGATTCCCCTGCATTCTAGACTCAATCGCAATCAGATTGAGGCAGGATTCGTCATGATTCATCGTGTGATTCGATCGAATTCTCCTCTTGAACGTCAAACGTACGTCGAGGAAGAAACCGAGCAAATACTCTTCAATCCACATGAATTGAAGCCAAATCTTCGTGTCAATTGGGTTAGTAGTGTGAATCAATCATTCATCTTGTGATCATTTTGTATTTAAATTAGATTTAGGTAGTTAATTTCATGATTTAAATCGTTTTGTTCTTCATTTTCGCCCAAATTTGGTTCAGATTTTTGCTGATTTTGAAACAAGGATTTCTCCCTGATCGTAAGTCCGAATCACTTGATTCTAGTTTCATTGGATTACTTATTTCATCAGCTTTCCATGATAGCAAATTAGTAAAAATTTCATGATCATTTGACCCCTCAATTTAACATTTGACCAACTCTTGTTCATTTTTCAATCCGAACTTGAGGTGTTGACTTGGGGATCAATTACTCTTAAAATACAAATTGAAATTTGACGATTTTTGGTCTCTTTGGAATCCTCTGCTTGTTAGCTTTCCATTCATATGTGAATAATTTGGATATCATTTGGTTAGTCAATTTGAAGATTTACAACGGTGTTCATTTCGGGATTTTTTTCGATATTTAATTTTTCAATAATTCATAATAAATCCAATTCTTCTCGAAAAAAATCAAAAAAATTTTATATCAATAATTTCCATTTTCTCTATAGTTTCTGAATATATAATTTTGTAATATTTTTAAGCTCTTTTTCTTCTCTCGATTTTCAAAAAGTCAAGTTTGTTGGTCAAAGTCAATGATTTGACCTTGACTTTTGACATTTCTTCATCAAATCAGTTCTAAATTCTAAAAAGTATCCTATCTAGTATATTTACATCATTTCTATTCATAAAATATCATTTCCACTTCTTAAAATCTTTTATTAAACTTAATTTTGACCAAGTCGACTTTGCGATCAAAGTCAACCATTTTCTCTGTGGATCGACCCGATCTTTACACTAAACTTAATTTTCTATCTTTGTTATTGTGAGTTCGGAATTATAAATTTTGTTTGACCGACGTTTGTGTGTTTTTAATGACCGCATAAAACCATACGTCACATGTTATCATGATGTTATGCCCAAAATAAAGAATTCCATTTCTATATGAAATGGAAAAGATAATTAGAAACAATGTGGGCCATTACGAGATTGTTAAAGGCTTAATCGTAAGTATTATATATAAGACATTGTCTTCAATGATAAACAGTAATAAATCAAACCTCTGATCATATATGAAAGACTAATCTTTTCAATATGATAGTCATTTTCACTAGTTTTCTTTAATATTAGTTTATTTTACTAATGCCATTAATGGGCCGGTTGTGGCCCGATGAGCGTGGGAAGCGTTTTGGATAGGATATGCAGGTCAATAAGTGTGGACCAATAAGAAATGTGAGCGTAAAGATACATATGCTGCGATGATTACAATACCACGTCTCAACTCACCTGAAGCGTGTGTGACTCAAACACACGAGCGGTCCTCAACCAATCAGGGAGACCATAAGAAGAAGGCAAGCAATAGGGGCATGGAGCACGTTGGCACGTGCAAAGTGACACACATCAAGAGCATATTGATTTCGTAAACACTTGCATCGCGAATTCAAAAAGCATTAAGAGAGGGAGGTTCATTTTTTCGAAGTGTTCTTGATTTCTGGCCTAGAGGACACATCGGGGAGAAGATTGACGTGTCATTTTTCGTGCGTCGTTAAAAACACAATGACGATGGTCAAACAAAATTTATAAAACCGAACTCAATAAGACAGGATATAATAATCAAGTATTGGGTAAGTATCGGGTCGATCCACAAAGAGTAGGGTTGACTTTAATCGCAGAGTTGACTTGGTCAAACTTAGGTTTAAAAGGAGTTTTAAATGAGAGAAAATAAGATGTAAGATATGGAAATGATATAAATAAGGTAAATAAGAATTTTTAAGAATTGAAATCTCGGATTTCACAGAGAAAAGTCAAAAGTCAAAGTCAAAGCATTGACTTTGACAAACAGTATGTGTTCTAGAAAATCAGAGAATCAAACAGAGTCAGAAGATTACGAAAATTATATATTTGGATACTAGAGAGAAAATGGAATTTATTGATGTATAATTCGTAATTTTTGGATAAGAAATGGATTTATTATGAATTATTGAAAATCAACTATCAGAAAATCCCCGAAATTAACACCTCAGAGGAAATCTTCAAATTGAATGACGAAATGAAATCCAAATCTTGCAATTTATATGTCAATGGAAAGCTAAGAACCAGAGGAATCCAACAAGACCGAAATTATCAAATTCTGATTTATCAATAAAAAGTAATTGACCCCGAAAGTCAACGTTTGACTTCTGATGAAAGATGAACAGTCCGTGGTCAAACGTTAAATTGAAGGGCCAAATGAACTCGGAATTTGATGAATTTGCTATCCACGGAAAGCTGATGAAAAGAGGAATCCAATGAAACCAAAATCAAGTGATTTGGAATTATAATAAAAGAGATATCCTATTTTCAAAATTAGCGACTTTTTGGACCTAAAATTGGGGAAAATGAAGAACACTATGAACTAATTTGCAAAATTAAAGATCTAAACCTAATAATAATACAAATTACCTCTTGATAATCGATCGAACCTCACTACTAACCCAATTGCCGCAAAAATGGGGCCTCAATTCTCGTGGATTGAAGCGAATTTGCTCGGATTCTTCCTCGTGGACGTTCGGAATTCAAGGGGAAAATTCGATGAAATCAAGAGATGAAATCGTGATTATCATGCTTCAATGGTTGCGTCTCTACACTCTTGGAAGCAGAGGATCACGAGAACTTAAGACCTTCCTCGAAACTCGCTTAATTTCTTCACGAGTCGATCAAAAGTTGAAGAACAAGAGAGGGAAATACATGCTTTTAAAGAGGGAATTAGGCCCGAAATCGTGGGTGATGGAGACGATCATGGAGGCCGTTTTGCTGTCGTCGTGGAGGCGATTCCTTCGGCCTGGGTCGTGGCTTCAATTCCGCGACGAATCGGCTTGTGTTTAGCTTCAATTTCGCTCGGATTTGCCACGTTTTCGCCGCGATTTTCGCCATGATCGCGCCATGATCAGAGTCGCGATCGGGCGT
The DNA here is from genome assembly GCA_024174645.1 of Lemna minuta. Lineage (NCBI taxonomy): Eukaryota > Viridiplantae > Streptophyta > Magnoliopsida > Alismatales > Araceae > Lemna > Lemna minuta. Next base: position 12,093,812 of record CM044113.1, read on the forward strand.
CGATCGTGGTGTTAGGGGCTTCGTCGATCGCTTGCCGATCGATGGGAGACAAATCCGCGCTAATCCCGCGCCGAGGATCTCCTCGATCACGCCGCGATCGTGGAGTTCTTCCACGAAATTCCACCGCCCGTCCGATGAAGCTCGATCGTGATGAAAATCCGACGCGCCGAGAAAAGTTCCACGCGGCTTCACCGAGGCCGTTAGATCGCGATCGCGCGATCTTCGCTGATGAAGATCGGACGCTCACGACGCGTCCACGTGGCGAAAGGTAAGCCCTGCGATCATTTCACTTAAGATATATTTTTTTAGGCACGTGTTTGATCTGGTGATCGCGTGGACTCGAGTCCACGCGATCGACGCCCTCGATCGAGACCCGGCTAGATCCGACGCCCACCAAGCCGCCACGTCACTGCAAAAGGTAAGACCGTGTGGAACATAGTCCCACACGAAGAGAATAGAGGGAAATAATGCGGTTAAATAGGGCAACGGATTCCCCTATTAATGATCTTCTTTCTCCCTCTAATTCAAGCCACTTGGCGCGCCCCGTGCGCCTCCTGCGTGGGCCACATGCGTCCTGCCACGTGGCCTCAGCGCCACGTCGTAACGGCGCGGTGGACCCGCCCACCACGTGGGCCCGCTCGCCACGTCAGCCGCAGGTAATTTCTCCCCCTTTTTCGCGATTTTAACTAAGAAATTCCTTAAAAAAATCAATTAAAAATCAATTAAAAATCAAATAAAAATCAGAAAAAATTAGTATAAAACTTCAGAAATTCATATTTCTCAAAATACAACTCCTTTTAATCTCAAATTTTCTCCATTGGATCACAAATTCTCTTCTTTTTAATATCATGTCAATTAAAATATATTTAGAATGAAGAAATCAAGATAAATTAAAATTTACTTAAATCATTACTCATTATACACTTTAAATCATAAATTCATCTTGAAATTATCTTTCTAAACATTTCCTAAAGTCAAAAATCATTTAATAATAGAGATTAACTTCTATTAATTTAAACAAAAGATTAATCATCTATTAAGCATGAAATTATCTCTAATTTATGCATACATATCAACTTTAGTGAAAAGACATGCCAATGGAGAAAATTCCTAAAAAGTATGATAACATGCATCATATTCACATAAAATAAGCATGAATATGAGTTAATTAGTATAAGAATTCAAGTTATAAATGCATGTTATCACACCCCCCAACTTAAATCATTGCTAGTCCCTTAGCAATGGAAAGAGAAAAAGTATGAAATAAGACTAACAAGTTTAGAAAGCCATGGGTTAAGCATTGATAGAATCTGAAATGAATGGTCTACATTAAATGATGCCAAGAAGAAAGTAATGTACTAGAAACTCAAGATCAAGGCATTCCTCCAGCAAGCACTTTAATCCACCAAATAAACTAAGAATGCTCTTGCTCTACATACTAATAGAATATACATATTTAAAAGAAATTCATCATACCAAACCAATCGTCGATTCCTCCTTGCACTATGGACATGAATGATAAGGGCACAAGAAGTAGAAACAAGCATCATCCTTATATACATAGTGGCTATAAATAGAATCGGCTAAAACACATGGGAGGTAGCTTACCATTCTAATTCTACTTTTTGTTTATTTTTCTCTTTCTTTCATCCTAATTCTATTTTTTTGTATTTTTCTTTCATACTAATTCTACTTTATTCATCCTAATTCTACTTGCTGCAAGCCTTTTTCAAGAGGGAGATTAGAGAATTCATAATTTGAAATTTTAAAGGCTTTTTATGCAACTTTATTGAAAAACAACATACTTCGTTTCATGGTGCTCATCCTACCCATGTGCCGTCCTTAGTAGACATGCAGCTTATTCCCCGAAGAGGTTTTGGTATCTCTATGGATCAGGGAGCTTCACTATGTCAATAATATTAATGCCAACAAAGGATGATACAAGCTACGACTTGCTATGGAAAAGCGGAAGGATGTGCGTGCAAGAGTCATCAACTCAAAGTTTAGAAAGAAGAATGAGTGGGTGAGAAGTATAGAAAGTTTTGAAAAAAATCATACTATGAGCTTGAGTACACCCTTAGTTTGGATTTTATGGCTCCCCAAAGGAATACCTAGATCCCTAATTCCATCAACTCTACCATCTCCTCAACATACACTTAAGGTTGCTCTTCCCACAACTTTCTAAACAAATGGAGGTGTAAATGGACTCTATGCTTTTTCTATTTCATGTGATTTTGAAAAAGATCATGTTGATGTTCACATGTTTAAAAAAATCAGATCATGCATAGAATACTAAATGAAGAAATGCAAAAAAATTTTGAAAAAAATTCTAAGTTTTCTAGAAAACTCCCCCATGCTCATTCCTTTTATTGTCCTCAATAAAACTCAACATGCTCATGGAAAAAAAGTGATGACAATCATTATACATGGCATGCACATCAGTAAAAAGAAATACAATCATAAGAGGGAAAAAGAAAAAAACTTAGCGGGAATTTGCATCGGTTGCATTCTTTTCTTCATTTTTTTGGAGTTGCTTTGAAGCTAAATTTCTTCATTTTATGCGCCTTTCTCCTTTGTACCTAAAAAAGCTTATAGAAAAAAACAACAGCAAACATCAAAGCAAACAGCAAATATAAAATTAAAAAAATAGATACTAAAACAAGAACAAAAAGTAGAAAAAGAAATGGGAAGATAGAGATAAGGATGGGTTGCCTCCCATCAAGCACTAAGTTTTTCCGTTTTCAGCATGTGCCTCCTCTTGTGCGCTATCAATGTGATCTTGGTTCACATTGAGGGCACGGCTCGACGATGCTTGTCCTAGGTTCCTAGGGTTGGCTAGAGGTTGGAAAGGTAACTCTATTCGCCTCCCATCCCTCTCGCTCGGTAGAAGCATCGGAGAATTGGGCCTTAGCCCCTTCGACTCTATCAAGTCGGCCGCTAACCTCAGTCAACTTACTCATCATTTGTGCTAATGCACTCATGATAGGATCAGCTGAGGTTGCGGTAGGTGGCACTACGTGTGACGGTAAACTCTCTTGGGAAAAACGGGAGGCAAACTCGTGTCGGCCTCGGGTTCCCCATAAATTGCGGCGCAGATCCAAAGGGCTGATGAAATGAAGTGTGCTGCTCCGCTCCGCTGCTGCGCATAAGATGGGTTATTATAATTAGAATAACCCTCATTCGGGTGGTGATACCTACCCGCTTGGCTCAAACCTGCATATGGCATAGGGTTTTGGCTGAAATGGAACCCGGACCTTGAATTGCCATCACGGGGCAATCCAACTCGGCGTGCTCAACATTAGAGCAATGTGAATGCGGAGAGACATCGCTATGTGATACTTGGAGCGAGGCCATCGAGAACCCGGTCGGATCTTAAGCGAATCCATGATCAAATTACGTGTCACGGTCGAGTTTTTCAATTTTATCTAAAAGCATACTTGTCTCCACCACCTTCGCATCCAACATACCTCCCTTTGCGGGGGTGCTCCGCCCACGAAGGATTTAGCCGCATGATGATGGCTATTCTCCGCCACCAACTCGATCAATTCGAGGGCTTCATCCTCATATTTGCTCATGAATGTGCCTCCACTAGTGGCATCAAGCAAATATACGTCGGAGTGCACCTAAACCATCATAAAAATCTGAGTAATTTCATGCTTAGGTATACCATGATGTGGGTATTGTCTCAAGAGATCTCTAAGTCTCTCCCATGCCTCATAAAAAACCTCACCCGGCCCTTGTGAGAATTCGCATATGGCGCGTCTCACGGCACTAGTCTTACCTACCGAGTAGTACTTACGCAAAAATGCGTCTTCCATATCTCTCCATGAAGCAAACTCACGACCCAAGGTGAAAAAACCACTCCTTTGCCCTTTCCTTAAGCGTGAAGGGGAAGAAGCGCATCTTGAGCCGTCTCGGAGGGGACATTGTGAAATTGATTGAATTCGCATACCGGCTGAATTCGTCCACATGTCTATATGGATCCTCCGATGGTAGTCCATGAAAGATGGGTAAAAGGCCAAGAATATGTGAGTCAATTTTTAAAATTGGCACCTCATTGAAGAGGGGCATTGACTCGCGTAGTCTGCCTTTGGACGACCGGTCTAGCGTAATCGGCCGAGGCGTCGTCTCACTCCCTCGGTAGGAAGAGGGGGTGTCTATAGGTTCTCCTCGCTACGGTGTGGCGGGGACCGGCATAGAATCGATAGAAGCCTCCGATGGAGCGCTATGGAATGTACGGATGTGTCGAAGAGGTCCTCATTCAAGGAGTTGTTCCTTGTATGCCTCGTGGATCGCAGATTATGGTGTCCTTGTCGTCCTCCTCTATTCCCTAGGATGCTTATTCATATCCAAAGCCAAAAAGATCACGAAACAGCAAGTATATATATAAGAAAGTCAGAAAAGAGTGAGACGAAAAGGATGAAGTTCAAATGAAAAAATGCTTCACTTAATCCACCAAAAAGATAGATCAAGCCACACTATCAAAAAAGCACACCAAGAAAAGATAATAATACTAATAGCTCACTGATAGCGAGAGAATGAATCTCGGATATATCAAAAATCGACGTCTCGATTAGGTGAAAAACACAAATTAGTGCCCTTTTCTTTTAGTTTTGTGTTTTTCCTTTAGTTTTTCTTAGAATAAATACATTGGCGAAGAACTATATTATGAAGGGCGCGCACGCACGAGAAATCCCGTGAACAAGCATCAAAAAGCCCAAATGAGTTTTTCTAAACCCTTTTCTCCTTACCACATTTTATTATCATTTTCATACCATGATCATTATTATTGTTATCTTTCATCATGAGCATAGTAATTTCATTGAGGACAATGAAGAGTTTAAGTTGGGGGTGAGGACTTAGAAAAAAATTCAACAATTTTTTTCAAAAAAATTTTAAAAATCTAAATTCTAAAATGATGCCGGACCGAGGGGTGAGCTCGGCCTGACGCTAAGGATACTATGGGGAACTAGGGAAGGGGTGTGGCCTATGGTATCTAGATGATGCGATGATGTCTCGATGCACTCCTCAAGCAGTCAACCTTCCCAACACGTCGTCTCGGAGTTCCTGGGATGCGCCGAGTAGGAGGGGTCGGGAATCCTCCCGGGCTTGTCGTGGCAGGAGAGAGAGCAACCTCGAGTCGTCGGTGGGAGCTCGACCGTCAACCCGGCGGCGGATCCACGATCCCAATCCCGTAACCAAAAACTCACTCAACCTAACTAGGCCCGAGGGCGGTGGAGACAGAGATGCGGGAAGTACCGAAAGAAATATTGCACTTTAAAAATAAAAGGGAGGGGATGCGTGCCTAACTGCGGGGCGCGAGCCCGGTCGGTCGGGGCGAGGGAGGTCGTCGGGCGCGGCAGTGGCGACCGTCGCCGAGGCGAGTCGGCGGGGTGGCGCTGGAAGGGACGGTCGGCACCGGTCGGGCAGCGGTATCGAGGGCGATGCGCCAGCGCGGTGACTCAGGGCGCGACGGCGGATGCTGGATGCGGCGAGATGTGGTGAGTGACGATCGAAACGGTGGTGGAATGGGCCCGCGATGGAGCCGGGTGATCGGACGCGGCGGTGAGGCGGGGACGCGGCGTGAGGCGGCTGGCCGGCGCGCGGATCGTGGCGGCCGGCAGGGCGCTGGCCGGGCGCTGGCGCCAGGGAAGCCCAGGCACTGCGGGACGGGCGATGGGGCGCGTCCGGCTCGACTATGGGGTGAGGATCGGACGCAGCCGGACGGGCGGCGGCTGCGGGAAGCGGAGGGAGCGGAAGGCTGCGGCTGCACGGCCGGGCGTGGCGCGCAGCAGGACGCGAGCGGCGGCGCGCGGACGCGGCGCAGCGGCCAGCGCGCGCGGCGGCGGGATGCGGCGCGGCGATCGCGGCTGAGCGGCGGCCGACAAGGGAATGGCGGTTTGGCGCGGCGGCAGCGCGGCGGCCTTAGGGCGGCGGTGGCGGCAGCGGCTGGGATCGGCGGCGGCGGCGGCGGCCGGGCGCGGCGGCGGCGGATCTCTGCGCGGCGGCAACGCGGCGGCTTGGAGCGGCGGCGATGGCGGCGCGTGGAGCGGATTCGGGGCTAGGGCAAGGAGTGGCGGCGGCGGCGCGGCACGAGACTGGTGCGGCGGCGGCGGCGGCGGCGTCGGCGGTAGGACTTCTTCCCTAACCTTCCTTGAGCAGCCACTCGAGAGGAAGACTCTTCTTTTTCTCAAATGACGGCTAGGGTTTGTGGGGGGTACCTTCCCCTCTTATAGAGCCCATGGTGGGCCAAGAGAGGAAAGGGCCCACTTGAGGCCCACAACCCACACCCATGCTCATAGAAAAGAAATAAGGTTCATCAAAGGGAAAAGGGCCTTAGGCTAGGGCCCCGAAACGAAGGGAACCCACCCCCAAGGCCTAAAAGAGAGAGAGGAAGATATGCAAAGGCCCGCTTAAACACGTGCGGGCTACAAAAAGTGCGAAATAAAAGGAAAGGGTAGAACGATAAACTCACGCGCGCGAGCTCTGATGAAGTCCGTGGTGGCGAGATGAAGTCCTCACTTAGTGTAGTGAAAGTCGGCATCCTTCGTCTTCGCCCTGTCGAGGGGGCTGGACGCGCGTGGGTGTTGGCTCCTCCGGCGCCAGTAGTGTCATGCCTTGGTGGCGACGGGGGTCGTACGCCACCATAAAAGCTCCTATTTTCCAAATTTTTACCACTCTTCTCCACCTTAGAAGTCTTGAAAGCTTGAGATCTTATCTATTAGAGATGTAGAAATGAGGGCCTAATAGCCCATATGATTACATTTTGAGAAATAAAACCAAGTGATCTAGATAAACCATGGGAATATTCGTAATGGTTGACTTCTTTGGGGTTGGGTATCTAACAAGGCACCGAGGAAAAATGAGAAATCAGAAGGTTGAAGTGCTATGGATTTGAAATGGAGAGATTTTGAGTGAATTTCAAGAAAAATTCTTATCCCCTACCTTACATCAGCCGAACCTGCTTAGTGTGGGAATTCCTCGATACCGAACTTTCCCTTAAAAGAGTGCAATGATCCATCAATTTTTGAAATACCTATCTTTTCCTTATAGGCATTTAGTTTATCTCTTCCAAATCAGTCAAGTAGTTACCCCACTTTGTTTTAAACCTCACTTATGATAATCACACTCCCAAGTGACTCCCACATCCATCACATCTCCTCCACATTCCTCTCACATGTACACATTCCTTCAAACACTACAAACTCTCTTCAAACCTACACGAAACAACCTCCATATCCTTATTTCATGTAAACTCTTTTGAAATTTTGAAGTATGTTACAAAAGCAAAACAAAAGAGAAAAAGAAAAAGGCAAGGAAAAAGGAAGGAGAAAAAGAAAGAAAAAGAGAGAAATAGAAGAAGTGAAAAGAAGGAGAATAAGTTAGAGGAATATCTTCTCTTCTCAACACCACCATCTCTACCATTTCCATCTATCCCTATCATCCATCACCATCCACATCATTTGGGAGCTAAAATTATCATAAGTGGTACCATCTTTGTTTTTAAATCTATTTTGTTTACACACATATTTGCTTTTAACCGCATCATTCCTTTAGATATAGTGTCTTTAAATTTCTTTCAACCACCTCAAACGCTGCATCCAAAGATAGGCAGACCTTTGTAATTGCACTCTTTTTAGGAGGAAGGAAAGTTGAAGGGAATTCTAATACATTAAGTAGCCTCCATTTTGAGGGAAGGAGTGATGAATCTATGAAGAGGGTAAGGATTACATCTGCTCATGAGAGTGTGAGGATCTTTTCATCCCCATAGCATTAAACCTTAGATATGCTCACCTCGATCACAATTGAGAATTAGACTCGAGCATTAGCCGATGAGCACTACCCTAATATGCACTAAAGAAGTCAACCTAGAAATGGAATCTAGATCACTATGGTCCACACTATGAGGAAAAGTAATCATACTTATATACATTTCACCTCTTTAGTAGTAGGATTGAGAAGTAGAAAGGACTTTCTAGGGAGATTCTATAGGAAATTGCTAAGAGACTAGCAATTATTTAAGTTGGGGGGTGTGATAACATGCAATCTTAACATGATAAAACATGATTATTAATACAATTTAAGGCATAAAACATTACATTTATGTGCATGTTATCATACTTTGAGTGCATTTCTATCATTCTATGCATATTTATGTCATAATCTCAAAATGCACTAAATTAGGGTTAATTATGATAAATTAATGATAAATGATTTTATAACCCATCTTTACTTGAGATTATGAATGGTTTTTAAAGTTAAATAATGAGAGAAATCATATTTATGAACATTCATTTAATTTTCTAAAGTTAAAATCTTAAAGAAATGAATGTATTTTTGAAATATAAATTAAATCTCTTGTTATTTAAATATTTGAATTTTTAGAATGATAGATAATTAAATTTCAGATCAAATGAAAGAAATTTGGATTAATTTGGAGTTTTATTTTAAAAGATATGATTTTTACAATTTTTAGGGATTTTTCTATATTTTTTCGGATTTTCTATGATTTTATTTTCTATTTAAAACATTAAAAAATAATAAAAAATTAAAAAAAGGGGCGCGGGACCCGCGTGGATGCGACGTGGCACGCAAGGCCACGTGGCAGCGCCTACGTGACGCGTATATATTTTATTATTTTATTATTACTATATATATATATTAAAAGGGTTCTTCAGCCTCGCCTAGATGGGGAGGGTATTAACCCTCTTAAATGTCGGGTACTCTATACCCGACATTTTCCTTTCTATTTCTCCGTGTGGGACTAATCTCCACACTACTCTATCTAACATGCAGGACGTGGCGCGCGGAGGGGCGTCGGATCGTGATCGGAGCGCGCCGATCAAGTGGACGTGTGGTCCACGGATTCAAATCAAAACCACGTGCGTTATAAACAAGTTATAACGGTCGGATGAAGTGAAACGTGGCAGCATCACAACGCTTCAATCGCGTGGTCGAGTGGACCACCGGAGATCATCAAAGCACGTGTCTTAAAAGACGCGTTATAACGGTCCAGATCGCACGTGATCAAACGCATCCAAAGCGTTAGATCGCGATCTAACGGACGAGCTTTCACGCATTTTATAACGCATATCGCAAGATCCAATCGGGAGCATCAATTCAAGATCGTACGACCCATCTTCAATCGTAACGGTTCGCCGTTACAAATGCATCGCGACCGTTGATGAAGCCTCAATTACATCGATCGGACGGTTACGATTTTTCGCCCCTATAAATAGACGTGTTCTTCGTCGATGCATGCATTCGAGTGAGAATTCAACAAAATTGACTGTCTAGACACCTCTCTCACTCGTTTCTCTCGAGTTCTTCCTCCTCCTCTCTCAATTCCGCATCCATGGAGGGGTAGAAGTCGAGATTTGGTGGAAAATCGAGGGAGAAATCGACGCTTGAAGCTCGGCGTGACGATCTTGACGTTTTCGGTGATTAATCGGCTTAATCACCTCGTTTTGATCGCTAAATGGGTTTAGTGGAAGCGGTTTTACCTCAATTATCCTCCTATTATCTTTAATTTTCATTTAGATTAGGTTTTAGATTTCAATTTCATACAATTTCATCCAAAATCACGATTTCAACGTCCGAAAATTTCTCTCCACTTCAAATTTCGATTTCTCCGAGAAATCAAGTCCAAATTCGATGATTCTTGATTCCGTGGATTCGTTTTGAAGTCTTCTTTCTAAAAAAACACTATTTTCCCTAATTTCTAACCTCAATTCATCGTCCAATTTGACCAAATTCTAAAAGATATCTCGAAAATGCCTAAATTCCCTGTGGATTCGACCCGTATTTACCATTATACCCCTCAATTCTCTCTTAATTCCCCAAATTGGTAAGTTCGGTATTATTTTTGACGCAATACCGCCTGAAATCGACGACCTCGCGGTCTCGTCTCGTCAGTACTTCTTTTTCTTCATCATCCTTGTCATAGTTGTCATCAACAATCACTACCATCGTCATCATCGTCATCATCTTGGAACTTCTTTTATCCCAGTGCTTACTTTTTAGCTGTATCTCTCATATCATCTTAATCATTTGGTTACTTATTTTTTTCTTCGTCATCATGTCATCATATTATCATCGATCACTACCATCACCTTTATCATTTGGGTAAACCATAATCCCCTACTGTGAACTTCTTAATCTGGGTGCTTATTTTTAGCGGTATCACAACCTTAATCATGTAGGTATTTTATTTCATCATTGCCTTTATCATCTGGGTAAATCATGATCATCATCGCCATCATCTGGAAAAATTCTTTATCCGGGTGCCTATTCTTTTTTTAGCCGTATCTCCCTCATCTTTTTCTTCATTTTCCTTTATCATTTTTCTTCATCATCGTCATGCAGGGACTTACCTGGATCTTCCTATTCTCCTTTCAGTTTTTGCCCATCTCTCTTTCTATTTTATTTTAACAACAAATCTCTCATGAATGCAGGGCGCGGCGATCGACCGAATACTGGGAGAAATCGTCCATGGCAAGAGCATGGTCACCCCCATCGACTACGTCCTTTGCGTCGGTCATTTCCTCGGCAAAGTACGATCTTCTTAAATATTCCCCCAAAAACTTCAAATAATATGCCCCTCAATTTCCCATCAACCCTTCTCAGGACGAAGATATCTACACCTTCTTCGAGCCAGAGCTCCCGGCGGAGATAATGCTGAGATCCTCCGGCGAGCGGCGATCGTCCTCCAAGAACGGCAGCGCGGCGAAGGCCCAGAAAGCGGTGCCCGTGGGGGTGTTCAACGAGGGGATGATCTGCCAAGAAGGTTCGTCGGTGCTGGACTTGAACGGGGAGAATTACTTCTCCTGCGCGGTCGGGAGGAAGTGCTCCAGTGCGCGGTACTCTCTATATTCAATGCGCAACATTATTGTATCAAAATTTAAGTCTTTTTCCCTTCATCTAACCACAGTTACTCGTCTTTGTCTATGTCACTTTAGTTGACTAGCGTAGCGGCGGAAGAGGATTTCGGTCAGGAGTTGGTAGCCGCGTTGGGTGGGGTGGTAGCTGTCCCAGAAGAGGAATGTAGAGTCGTCCTCGCAGGTAATGGGTGTCAGCGGGTTACACAGAAGCGTCACCTCAAACGTTCCCGTACCGCAGCATCCTCTCTTCGACTCCTCAAACCCTACATTCTCTCAAATTTAGAGGGAGAGAAATGCTGGATAGAGAGAAAAAAATAGGGACAGAGTAATAGAGATGAAGAGGGAGAACGATTAAGAGAGAACGACGGAGATCGGATAGGGAGAGAATTAGAGAGAATAAGGGAGATAGATTAAGAGAGAGAGAGGGAGAGAGGTAGAGAGATTGACAGAGAAAGAGATAGAAAGAGAGCAATGATATAAAGATAGTAATCAAGAGTAAGGAGGACAAAAATAGAGCAGGACCGTTAACAGTAGATGGAGAGTGAAAACAGGAGAGAGAAAAGATGAGTACCAGCGAGAGAGAGCAGAAGACGGAGAGCAAGTGGCAGGAGAAGGAGAATAGGCTGCAGGAGAGGGAGAGAGAGAACAGAAGATGAAGATAGTGAAAGTAGGAAAGGGAGAGTGAGAAGCAGAGGGGAGAGAGAAAGGAGAGAGAAAGGAGAGACAACAGGAGAAGGAGAGGGAGAATGAGAAGCAGAGATAGATAGATAGTGACTAGAGAGAGGGAAAGACCGTAGGCCTCCGGACGTTGGATCATGTCCAACAACGGCGAATAGATATCGAGGAACAGAAAGTTGCGTCCTGGGTACTTGACCGATTCCCTCTGCAACGAAGCCTCCATATTGGCGTTGAACAGCATTGCCGCCTTGTTCCTCATTGGCTCGCATCTTCTCTCTATGCCTCCTCCCGCAGTTCGCTGAGACGGTACGCACCCTATCGGAGGTAAGCTTATAAAGCTTATCCTCCTCGCCCCACTATTTACCAGCTCCTGAGCACATTTTAGTTAACTCTTTAACTTTGACTTCTTCTCTTCCTTTTTTCTTACGTCATTTTCTCACCTGGACAAAGGCGGCGGCGTAGCTCGCAGTCATGTTGACGTACGAAGCAATGTCGAATTCAGTCTGGCGGAAAGGGGTGGAAAAGTAGGTGTTGGCGATGTCATCTGTGCCGCAGCAGATAACGTAGACGGCACAAGAGGGAGCGACTGAACAAGAGAGAAAAACGCAGAGAAAGGTGAGAAAGAGAGATCAACTGGGCAAGAGAGAAACGGGGAGAGAGTGAAGGAGAGAGCCCGAGAAAGAGAGAAGGAGAGAGCGATTGAGCAAGAGAGAAACGAGAGTGAGAAAGAGAAAGAGAAAGAGAAACTGAGCAAGAGAGAGAAAGAGACTGAGAAAGAGATGAGCAGAGAGAGAGCGAGAGAGAGAGAAAGAGACTGAGAAAGAGATGAGCACAGAGAGAGACACACACGGGGGAAAAACGAGAGAGAGAGCGAGGGAGAGAGCGACCGAGCAAGAGAGACACACACGGGGGAAAAAAGAGAGAGAGAGCGAGGGAGAGAGCGACCGAGCAAGAGAGACGTGAGTTCACGCGAAATCTCTTTCCGATTTCAGAGAGTATGGAGAGAGAAACTCTCCAACAGAATGTCTTCCCGCGATGATGTGGCGTCCGACGTGGATTCCACGCCGACGTGGCCGTCCACGACAGCACACTGGGCTTGATGTGACAAACACGGGATATACCGGGCTGATTTGACAAATTGGGGATAAACTAGGCTAACTTTAAAAACACGCGATAAAACGAAAATAAAGCCCAAATACGGGATAAATGGGGCGATTAGCTCGTTTTTTCAGGGGATGGCGATGGATCGGGTGGTGAGGAGGAGGGAAACTCCAGCGTCCAGAAGAGGGAGGGGTGATGTGGAAAATGCAGTCGTCAGAGGGGAGTTGGGTGAGGAGCAAAGAGAAGGGGAGACGGAAGGGGTGCAGTCGAAGGTGGAGGAGGAAGGAAAAAATGGTCCGTGGAGGGGGAGGGGTGGCGGCACAGCGATCCAGTGGCTGCGGCGGCGGCGGCGGCAGCGGGATGGCTGCGCGTAGGGTACACGCGATCAAGGCAAGGAGAGGCGGCGGGCACGGCGACGGCACGTGGTAGTGCGGCGGCGGTGGCGGCGGCGGAGGCGGCGGTTGGTCTCCTTCCTTGATCTTCCTTGAGCAGCCACTTGAGAGGGAGAACACTCCTTTCTTTCTTCAAATGACAGCTAGGGTTTGTGGGGGGGTCCCTTCCCCTCTTATAGAGCCTATAATGGGTCGAGAGAGGAAAGGGCCCACTTGAGGCCCACAACCAACACCTAAACATACTCATAGAAAATTAAAGGTTCACAAAGGGAAAGGGCTTCACGAATGGGATCCCGAAAAGGGGGGAACCCACCCAGAGGCCTAAAAGAGAAAGAAGAAAATATGCAAAGGCCTGCTTAAACACGTGCGGGCTAAGAAAGTTCATAATAAAAAGATATAATAGATAATTCCACGCGCCCGCAAGCCCGGTGAGATGTGTCGTGGCAAGATGAAGTCCTCACTTGGTGTAGTGGAAATCAGCATCCTTCGTCTTCGCTTGTTGAGGGGGCTGGACGCGCACGGGTGTCGGCTCCTCTAGCGTCGTAGTGTCATGCCTTGGTGGCGACGGGGGTCATACACCACCAGAGGAGATCAAGCAAAGGTTCAAGATCTTGACAAATCGAGCATCACTCTATCTTGGATTGGAATCATAAACAAAGTTTGTGTGAGATTCTGATCTATTACATCCATGTAACCCAAACAGGGAGGTGTAAAACTAATCCATCTATTTAGTATCACAATATTTTCTCATCTCTTCACTCTCCTCATCTATTCCCTTTTCAAAATTCTGTTCATTCTAATCTCTAATCTCTAATCTTTCCTTTCCAAACCCTAAATAAAATACTCATTTCATTCTCTCACATATATTTATTTATTAATCCATAAAATCTCCATCTAGTCATTTTCCATAATCACCATCACAAATTCATAAAGAAAAATTATCATCTTCTATCTTTCTATGCTTGTAGTATCTTTTCTCTTAACTATGTTCAATTAATCTCATTTCCAAAGCTCTATGAGGATCAACCTTACTTTACCACCATACTAAGTGATGAACTATAAATTCACAACAAAAACTAATTACAACCCGAAAATGAATTCATCAATCAATACTATTGAAATTTCAAATATCGTGCTACCACGGTACATGAGTGAGTCTCCTCTTCTTCAAGTAAACCAATCGAGCACTAACAATACATGCTTATGAGACATTTAGATGGGCCTTACCTTTGTTGGAATACAAGGTTGATAATCTTTCCAAAAAATTTATCAAAATAGAAAACACGATGAAATAAATTGAATCAAATATTCAAAACATTGAGCTACCAAGAACCGATGATTCTATCATCTAGTATGTATGAAAAAATATACTTACGACATTCACTTGAAGGAGATCTTGAAGCTGTTCAAGTGTCCAGCCTCTAGTGGTATCCCGATAATCGTTAGACAATTGGATCTCCTCTTCAATGCTCTTCATCAAGCGAGAAAGATAAGAAAGGAGGGAATTCTTAAAATCTTGCATGGGCACTTTGAGTTGTGGCCATTCTCCAATGGATTTATGGACATAGGTATATGAAATTTTTATAAAAACCCTTATAATTATATTTGTGTACACGGACGTCCATAGACCTTATGTGTATGACCCTCTAGATCCATATATCTCACTAGTTAATAACGCTTATAAACCCAATAACACCTTATAGGTTAACCTTTATTAATTTTCTATATTAACATCTAGATTACTTAATCAAGGATCAATTGAATCCAATCGATAGGTTGAGTTTCCCGCTCGTTGGGTGCCTGCTACATACGTACTCTAGGAGATACGGAGTGTATAAGAACTCCATATGGAACTTTGTTGTCATCAATTACTATGTACGTATAATTCTACATCCACATGAGACTCGTGAATTACTTTATTTATGTTTAATTTTTAAACCTAAATTGGTCACTCAAGTTAGTATTGATGCATAGAGGAAATCATCGAGAACTCCTTTGATATTTCTACTACCTTGGCCAAGGATTTTATTGCATCTCATTCCTTGAGTCGCTCTTCTCAAATACTAAAGGTGACAATCCCATATGACCACACAATCATCTACAAGGACTTCATGTTATGTCTAATACATGACTTTTTAGAGATCTCGTGGTTAGGGATTTGTAATCACAACACAGTCATCTATTGACAAGATGTCTTTAGTGTCTCAAGTCAAAGGACCATAAACACAACCGTGACATTAATCAATATGATTGATATTTAGGTATAATATCATTTAGGGATTTATGCGGATCAATTTAGTGAACTCTTTCTCTAAAGATCACCCACAATCTATACTTGGAGTTTCCACACTAATGGCTACAAGATCATCCATACTCATTATATGAGTTGGATTAGAGAGTAAAATTGTTTCCGGTTATTTTGATGTCCTTCTCAAATATCCCATGAATAGTAATATTTAGAACATATTTTCAAAGACTAGTAATCATTATGTTATGATCTCTTCATAATTCATTTAGTCATTGCATGTGCTTATGAACTTCATTGCAAACATCACACAAGAATGACGATAAATAAATTTTCATTTCAATGAACATAAACAAGATACACAAAAGTATAATTAGCTTATAGGCAACAAAATATTCATCACCTTTCTCCAAAGAAACCCATTGGGCACTAATTAGACACATTTTCAAGACATTTAAGAGAGACTTCTCCTTTCTTAGCTGACCAATTGGGCATTGAGAAAATGTGCATCCAAGATAGAGATGGACACAAATATGGCCAACAAGAGGATAACCATAGATCTAAGATAGAGATGACCAAGAGGATGGAAAAAAAGTAGGCACCATGCAAACATTTTCCCATGATAGAGATGGAAAAGAAGAAGGCCTAAAATTAGAGGTGAGACATGTATTTCAGTCTCCTTTGCCATGGATACCAAGGTGCATAAAATGATGGGAAAGATTGGGTAGGTCATTGGAGAGATGGAGATGTTGATGGTGGCTGGGGCAGAAAGTATGCTTTCTAATGGTAGCAAGGGAAGAAAAAATGGGCTCTATTAATGGAGGAAAGGGTAGTAGTGAGAATCATGCATTTCATACATATGATTACTTGATTATTAATATATGTTTATGATTAATTTCTATCACTATGATAAATGCTATCATGAAATCTACATATTATGTGGATATCATGTAATTTTATCTAAGTCGTCATTTTTTAATGATTTTATCGGATTTTAATATTATGTATGTTTGACCATTCTTAAAAGATTTTTTAAGGTTTTCTTAATATGCACTAAAGTATAGAATTAATGTGGCAGAGCTGCCACCTTCCACAACATCATTAGTTGGCGCACACATATGTGATATCTAATTGGCAGTCGTGTGTTGTTGCATAAGGATAATTTTTATAGAGCTAAATCTTATGTCTTTTACATTTTTATTTCTCAAGCACTGTGGTTGCCTCTAGAGGGTCAGATCAGGTGCTTTAACGAGAGCCATCTATCATCCTTTGTCCTAGAGTTAGAGGGTCCTAGAAATGACCAATTATTCATGGAAAAGAGGTGAACCTTGATGTCCATGTCTTTGAACCATGGAAAAATTCGGGATGTTGATCTCCATAAAATAGGCATAGAAAACCAAATCATTTAAGAGATCCAAATCTCTCTTCTTGAGGAGCTTGTCATCAAGACCATAAGATCTTGTCAGATAAAACTTTGAGGACACCAATTTCCTGGAATCTCTCATCTTCAAATGGATTGTAGACTCATTACCACTTGTATCAGCTCCTAGACTGAATTTTTTATGATGGATATAAGAGAATTTCTCATTTGAACTCAATGGGAATGTGAGGTTATTATTTTTTTCTTAATGGGGGATCCAATTGGATCAAATTCTTGGAAACTCTAGGTTAACTAGGTAATATTTCATCAACCTATCATCTTGTAATTCTACTTTTTCTTTTTCTAAGCTAAGATTATTTTTAATTTCATTCTTCATTTTCTCTCTTCATCCACAATTTTTTTCTATCCAACTTCTTTCATTGATTTCTCCCTTTATATAAGTATGATTCACTTGGGATTTGATTTCATTGGAAAGGTCATTTTTATGTCTTTACAAATGTATTTTTCTCCCAAAATCTAAATCATTTTCATCGTCCAATTTGATTGAATTTGTCAAGTGTCAAATATTGTCGAGTTGAAAACTTAATTCACCAAGGATTCGATCCTTGCTCAGAAATATACCTAATTCATCAGCATTTTAAATGAGAGGAATTATTCTTTACCCATAATGGTGGCAAGGGTAGCCGACATCAATGTTTGTGACGAAGCAAAGGAGAGCATGCACAAAGAGTGATGGTGTGAAGGGCTACAAGAAAGATTGCTTGGTGTGAAGACAAGGGCAACAGTCATGGTCTATCACAACAACAACAAGGGTAGCTAGAGTGATTTCTTGATGATGGCAAGGGTGGCAAGTTTTGGCAAGGTAGAAGGGCTGCGTGAAGGCGATAGTAGCAGTAGGGCTTTCCGATGGTCGATAGGGCACATCAACCGCATGATGTCACTAATAACATGCAATTTGTACATGAATTTACATGATTATTTGTATGCATGTTATCATACTTAAAGTACATTTCTATCATTTTATGTAATTTCATGGTATGATATAAAAAAATATCATTTTATGGATAATTATGCATAATTAAACAATGTAATTATAATCCTATTTATATTTGAGATCATAATTATATTTTCATGATTAAATGATAAGAGAAAAAGATTTTTTTATTTACACTCATGTATTTTTTTCTAAATTTATTTTATAAGATATATGAGTGTATTTCTTAAATTAAAATTTATTCTTTTTGTTATTTTAATATTTTTGACTTTTTATAATGATAGATAATTCATTTCTGATCCAAAAACAAATTTGAATTAATTTAGAGTTGTATTTTTGAAAGTTATGAATTTTATTATTTTTTTAGGAATTTTCTAGAATTTTTCTGAATTTATTAAACTCTATTTTTGATTTTTTTAAATAATTTAAAAGAATAAAAATGTTTATTTTATACTGCACGCTGATGTGGCAGGGCGATGCCACGTGGCGACACGTGTAAGCGTGTGACGTGTGTGACACGTGTATGCATGTGTGTGACACGTGTGCATGTGAGTGTGCATGTGTGCGCGAGTGATTAATTAATGGGTTAGAGCATCCGTTAGGATTTAAGCTAGCCCATTAATCTCTCATATGTTATATACCCGATAAAACTTTATCTTTTATTCCGTGTGGGACTATGTTTATTTCATTATGTTTCAGGTGACGTGGCGCACCTGTGAGAAGTCTGATCGCTTGATTGAATCGCATGCGTCGGATCTCACTTACTCACAGGGGGTATGCGTGTGTGCATGACATGTATACGTGTGTGTGTGTGACGTGTGTGACACGTGTACGCATATATGTGAGTGACACGTGTGTGTATGTGCGTGTGAGTGTGCACGTGTGCGCGAGAGATTAATTAATGGGTTAGAGCATCCGTTAGGATTTAAGCTAGCCCATTAATCTCTCATATGTTGTATACCCGATAAAACTTTATCTTTTATTCCGTGTGGGACTATGTTTATTTCATTATGTTTCAGGTGACGTGGTGCACTGTGAGACGTCCGATTGTGTGATTGAATCGCGTGCGTCGGATGTCACTTACTCACAGGGGGTACGCGTGTGTGCATGACACGTATACACGTGTGTGCGTGACATGTGTGACACGTGTGCGTATGTGCGTGTGAGTGTGCACGTGTGCGCGAGTGATTAATTAATGGGTTAGAGCATCCGTTAGGATTTAAGCTAGCCCATTAATCTCTCATATGTTATATACCCGATAAAACTTTATCTTTTATTCAGTGTGGGACTATTTTTATTTCATTATGTTTCAGGTGACGTGGCGCACTGTGAGATGTTCGATCGCGCGATTGAATCGCGCACGTCAGATGTCACTTACTCATTGGGGGTACGTGGCAACATCTGATTAGACGACGATTCAATTGCAACGGCTTTTAATCTCAGTCGTACATCTTGGAGTTATAACGGTCAAGATTGAATGTACCCAATGGACACATGGACTCATTGCGATCGTCCAATTAAGATCGAACGGATGAAATCAAGTGACGCCTTCTCTTCACGCGCGACGTGGCAAAATCTGGACACTTCATCTCAGATCGGATGGACGCAACTTAATGGCTTTGATTTGTCAAACGGCTTTCAATCTCAACAGTTGATCAGATCGAATCAATGCATCAGACGGTTATGCCCAATTTTGCTTATAAATTGAGATGTTCAATTTATAGGTTTTTGACGTATTGATGTTCAAAAACCATTCTTGGATTTTTAGCAAATTGAACTGTCTAGACACTACAATCTGATAATCTTTTGATTTTTTTATCTTCTAGACTCATTTTCACGTCCAAGGAGAGTTTGAAATCAGAAATTGATCGAGGGAATCGGAAGAAATCACATCTTGAACGCCAAACTTCGTTTTCAAAATCGCAAAATGAAAAACCTTGAATCCACGATTAATTGGATCATTTCGAGCGCGAATTTGGGTTAGATTGTGTGTTTTCATCCTAATCTTTCATCATTTAGCATTAGATTTACATTTTGAATCGTAGATTAAGTTTAATTTAGTTTTAATTTCAGTTTTTCACTTATTTTTGCGATCGAATTCTATCTCAATTTCAAATCTCGATTTCTCCACGAATTCTAATCCAAATTCAGTGATTTTTTATTTTGTGGATTCGTATTGGAGTTATCTTTCTTAGTATACTAAATTTCCTAATTTCTTACCTCAATTCATTGTCTGATTTGATCAAATTTCAAAGATATCTCAAAAATTTCCCTTATTTCTCCGTGGATTCAACCCTTATTCACCACTATGCTCTTTAATTAGTGATTTAATCCTTTAATTTGTGAGTTTAGAACTTTTTTTGACATGAGATCATGTGTATTCAACGACCACACGAAATTGTTTCATTAGTCACCTAGAGTAGTAGGGATGCATGATGGTTGAGAGTGTAAAAGGTGTCGGTAGCAAATCTCCTCAAGAAGCATCCAAGAGATGAAAAGCACAAATTCCAAACCATAAAGCACTCAATATAGGTGCCACGTAGAGATATGGTTTTAGATCTTGCATTGAAAATCCTCTTTGCACTCAAACACTCAAAGAGGGAGAAAATGATGAAAAAAGACAAATGGCACTTGATTGCACTTAAAGCGCTTGGATACACTTGAGGATACTCGAGAATTACTCAAGCACTTACAAACAAGCGTATTTATAAGGCACACAAAGCACAAAAACTGAAAGAAAATCAAAAGCTAAAGTGCCCCCAACGGCCTATCAAATGTGCGCATTTTGCAAGCCTAGGCGCTCATGGCAAAGCTTCTCGGTGGTTACTCGGTCCCCGACGTGTCGTTTTTGTGCGTCGTTAAAACACAAAGACGATGGTCAAACAAAATTTATAAAACCGAACTCACAAAGACAAGATATAATAATCAAGTATTGGGTAAGTATCGGGTCGATCCAAATAGAGCGGGGGTTGACTTAAATCGCAGAGTTGACTTGGTCAAACTTAGGTTTAAAAAGGAGTTTTAAATAATAGAAAATAAGATGTAAGATATGGAAATGATATAAATAAGGTAGATAAGAAGTTTTAAGAATTGAAATCTCAGATTTGGAGAGAAAAAGTCAAAAGTCAAAGTCAAAGTGTTGACTTTGACCAACGAGTAGGTGTTCTACAAAATCAGAGAATCAAACAGAGTAAGAAGATTACGAAAATTATATATTTGGAAACTAGAGAGAAAATTGAATTTATTGATATATAATTCGTAATTTTTGGATAAGAAATGGATTTATTATGAGTTATTGAAAATCAACTATCAGAAAATCCTCGAAATTAACACCTCAGAGGAAATCTTCAAATTGAATGACCAAATGAAATCCAAATCTTGCAATTTATATGTCAATGGAAAGATAAGAACCAGAGGAATCCAACAAGACCAAAATTATCAAATTCTGATTTGTCAATAAAAAAGTAATTGACCCCGAAAGTCAACGTTTCACTTCGATAAAAGATGAACAGTCCTTGGTCAAAGCGTTAAATTGAAGGGTCAAATGAACTCGAATTTGATGAATTTGCTATCCACGGAAAGCTGATGAAAAATAGAAATCCAATGAAACCAAAATCAAGTGATTTGGAATTATAATCAGAGATATTCTATTTTTCAAAATCAGTGACTTTTCGGACCTAAAATTGGGGAGAATGAAGAACACTATGAACTAATTTGCAAAATTAAACTTCTAAATCTAATAAAAACTCAAATTACCTCCTGATAATCGATCGAATCTCACTACTAACCCGATTGCCGCAAGGATGGGGCTCCAATTCTCGTGGATTGAAGCAAATTTGCTCGGATTCTTCCTCGTGGACGTTCGGAATTCAAGGGGAAAATTCGATGAAATCAAGGAGAAATTCGTGATCAATCCCGCTCCAATTGCTTCGCAATCGAGTCTAAACGCGAGGGGAACACGATGAACTAGAGATCTTCCTCGAAACTCGCTTAATTTCTTTACGAGTCGATCAAAAGTTGAAGAACAAAGAAGGGAAATACATGCTTTTAAAGAGGGAAATTGGCCCGATGATCATGGGCAATTGACGCGTTCGTGGGGGCGGAATCAAAGCGTCGTGGGAGCGGTTTGCACTGAGCGGCATTGTGGCGTCAAATCCGGGATGATTCGGCTTGAATTTTGCTTCAAACAGAGCTCCGATCATGGCACGATTGGGCCACGATCGGGCCACGATCGAGCCACGATCAGGCCACGATCAGGCCACGATCGGGCGTCGATCGTGGTCCTAGATCTCGGTCGACCGCCGTCGGATCCGGTTGGAGTGATTCAGCGATGAAAGATGTGAGATCGCGGTTCGATCGCACCGCGATCGCGGCTCGATCGCGGCCCGATCAGACCGCGGTCATAGGGTTATTCCACGACTTGTCAGCGACGTCCGATGTTGAGCAGATCGTGATGAAGATCACGACCGTCCGATCGATGTTCTCGACGTGTCCACGCGATACCTCTAATCGCGAAGGATCGCGACCGTCCACGCCGCATCCAACGCCCGTATCAATAAATAGAGTTATCAATCAATGACGTGGCCACATATTTGCTTTCAGCAAATCAAGAGCGGCCACGTAAACATTGAAACCGCGTTGCATTTAATGCACGCGGTTTCATTTAATGCTATGTCGGAGATTCGATTCACTTAAATTGCAGCGCATTTAATGCGCCACAAGGAATCTTTTGCTTTGACTTGTTTTGTCTTATTAGGCGCCGCAAGGAATCTTGTTTTCTCATTGGTCCACGTCGCCTCGACTCGTTACTCCTGAAAAAGGAAAGCATTAAATGCATTTGTCCTATTAGGGCGGGGAAAAAGCATCCTTTTTCTCATTGGTCCCACGTCACCTCAACCCCCGCTCCTGAAAAAAAGAGCATTAATGTCTTTTTGTCCTATTAGGCGGGAAAAACTCCCTCCTTTTCTTTTCTCCCTGACACGTCTCGATTTAATGATCGCGTGGACCCAAGTTCACGCGATCAATGCCGTTCTGACTCGATCCGATGCCCGCCAAGCCGCCACGTCACCTGCAAAAGGTAAGACTCATGTGGGACATAGTCCCACACGGAAGAAAAAAACGAAACGCACCGCTATAAATTAGGGGGCGGTAAACGCTTATTGCGTTACCGCCCCTAAATACTAACCAGGGCCCACTAACCCGTGCGCCCTCCACTTACCAGCCTCCCTCGCCACGAGGCGCCCCAACGGGCGTCCGCGTGGCATGTCCGCGTGGCACCCGGCCACACGTCAGCGCCACATGCGCGCTCCGCGTGGGCTGCTCAGGCTCTGCCACGTGGCCTCAGTGCCGCGTCGCACCCCGAGGCGGTCCCGCGCGCCACGTCAGCCGCCAGCTGGGCCCGCTCGCCACGTCAGCGCCTGCAGGTAAGAAACCACTTTTTTTGTAATTTTAAATAGGAAAAATTCGTAAAAATCAAATTAAAAATCAACTAAAATTCGGAAAAAGGCCTAGAACTTCAAAAATTCATATCTCTCAAAGTACAACTCATTTTTTAATCGAAATTTTCTCCATTAGATCATAAATTCTCTTCTTTTTAATATCATGTCATTGAAAATATATTTAGAATGAAGAAATTAAGATGAATTAAAAATTTACTTAAATCATTTTTTTCATTAAACACTTTAAATCATAAATTCATCTTAAAAATTATCTTTCTAAACATTTACTAAAAGTCTAAAAAAATCATTTAATAATAGAGATTAACTTCTATTAATTTAAACAAAAAGATTAATAATCTATTTAACATGAAATTATCCCTAATTTATGCATAAATATCAACTTTAGTGAAATGACATGCCAATGGAGAAAAATTCATAAAAAAAGTATGATAACATGCATCATATTCACATAAAATAAGCATGAAAAATAAGTTAATTAAGATAAGAATTCATGTTATAAATGCATGTTATCAGTCTCGAGTCTGGACGATGCGCAATGGGGTCCTCTCGATTCGCTTGCTATGCATGCCTTTCACGCTCAATGTTGGCGGTTACTGAAGCTCCTACCATATCGCCTACCAAGTGCACACGCTAGTCCTCTCGCACCGCGCGCTTTGCGAGTCTTTTGAACACCACCTCGGCTGGAACTGTAGCACTTGCTGAGTGTGTGCCATGGGCACATGCAAGACACTCCGTCCCACATGACATGGTAGTGTCAGCCTTGACAACGGTGGTTCGGAAGGGAGAATCATCCGCTTCAAAGGGCCGCCCAGAAAATGCGGTAAAGTTTGCATGTACAAAAGGGCCACCTGATGTCAATAAGAGAAGCAGGAAAGGTTTGCAAGCTACTTGATGATGAAAAGCAAGAGCTTCTTATTCAACACAGTATGAGCAAGCGGACCATTCTTGTTACCTCAACTCTCTACTAATTTTTTCCAGTCTTAAATCTTCTCTCTCTCTCTCTCTCTCTCTCTCTCTCTCTCTCTCTCTCTCTCGTTCTATTTCTGACATGAAAAATGTTGTGTTTTGCAGCCTAAGGACTTGCATTCAAAGAGCTAAAAATTCTTGAAATATTATTTAAGTGCCCTACTCTCGTTGCAAATTGAAAACCCATGGTTCTCAAACATTATCACAATGCTTCAAACATTTTCACAATTTCAAAATTTTGAATTTCATGTCATTGGTCCAAGTTATTATGTATTTTTAATTCTCATGCCATATTGCTTCCTTATTTCCCTTGTTAAGAACTTTATTATGGTCCTCACTTGAAATATGCTAATGCAGTTGATAAGAATAAAATCACAATTGTGGAAAGTGCAAGTTCACTTATCAAAACTTCTACTTAAATCCTTGAATTTGATCTTTAAAATTTAAAATAGTGGCGATTCAAGGTCAAATCCACAATGAGGATGGTTAAAAGATTGAAATGAAGGAATTTTTTTGGTATTTTTGGATTAAGAAAGCGAAAATGATTAATGAAAATAAAAAAGACATATATGAAGATATGATGAAACGATCAAACATTTTTCGATGTTCATAACATGCTATTTATGCATGAAATTACATGATTATTAATGTAATTAAAGGCATTAATCATTCCAAATGTATGCACGTTTTCATATTTTAAGCATATTTCTATCATTTTGTATTATTTCATGTTATGATCTAAAAATACACCAATTTATGGATTATTATACGTGATTAAATATTATAATCTTTAACCCTAATTATAATTGAGATCATAATCATTTTTTGAGGAGTAAAATATAAGAGAAAAGATCTTTATTAACATTTATGTATTTTTATAAAGTTATTTTATAAGATACATAAATGTATTAAATTAATTAAATTTAATTCTCTTATTATTTTAATAATTTGACTTTTTATAATGATAGATTATTCAATTTCTGATCCAACAAAACAAATTTGAATTAATTTGGAGTTCTATTTTGAAAGTTATGATTTTTAGAATTTTAAGGAATTTTCTAGAATTTTTCCTGAATTTATATTAATTTATTTCGATTTTTTTTAAGGTTTAAATGAATTAAAATAAATGTAAAAAGAGGGAATTTTCCGCGCGAGCCCACGTGGATGCAACGTGGCACGCAAGGCCTCGTGGCAGCGTCACGCAGACCCACGCGCGTGCCTGCCTGGCATATGGGTGACGTGTATATATATCTTATATTTATTATACATAGGTTATAGTACATATAAGCATTCCATAGAGGAACTCGTTGATTACTATAAATCGACTCACGTTATATACCTGGTGCCTCTCTTCGTTTTTCTCCTTGTGGGACTACGTTCCCTTCAATTTCTTTGATTGCAGGACGCGTGGCACGATGTGGCGCGTTGGATGGAAATCGCGATGAAGATCGCGTGTCGATGCGGTGGACGCGAGGTCCACTTGATCAAGGATCAAACACATGTGTTAAATGGACTTTAAGTGAATGGATCTGCGTCGTCGATCGTGCCGGTTATAACGGGCTGAGATCATTCAAGAATGATGGATCTCTCGATTTAATTACGATCGCACGATGAAAAATCCGACGAACGAGAGGAAGTGACGCGTCTCTTCGCACACATTATGTGGACTCATCTCGACCTTTGATCATTGATCAAAGGGATGCAATATAATCGCACCGTTTCGATCAATGGACACCTCATCATGACCATCGATCGTGAGGCATCCCTTCATCGGACGATCGCGCCTAAAATTGCTTCTTTAATACCAGTTCTTCACGACGGAAGAACTTTCCCGTGGAATTTCAAGAAATTCAAAATGTCTGGACACCCATTTCATGTCTCGTTTGATTCCTTGTGTTCTTAATGCATTTCCGCATCCAAAGACTACTTGAAATCAAAGTTTGATCGAGAGAGAAGGAAGAAATCACATCTTGAACTTCAAAATTCGTCTTCGAAAACTCGAATGAAAAAGCCATGCATCCGGCGATTAATTGGATCATTTCGAAAGCTAATTTGGGTTAGATTGCGTGTTTTCATCTTAATCTTTCATCATTTAGTGTTAATTTTACATTTTGAATAGTAGATTAAGTTTAATTTTGTTTTAATTTTTGTTTTTAATCAAACTCGCGATACGAATTTCTCTTAACTTCAAACTTTGATTACTCTGCGAATTCTCATCCAAATCACCTGATTTTGTATTTCGTGGATTCGCAATTGAGTTATCTTTCTTAATATGATAAATTTCCCAATTTATAACCTCAATTCGTCGTCCGATTTGACCGAATTTTAAAGATATATCTCAAATTTCCCTAATTCTCCGTGGATTCGACCCTTAATTACCATTATACTATTTAATTAAATTGATTAATCATAAATTGGTAAGTTTATGACTATGTTTTGACACTAAATCGTGTGCATTCAACGACCATATGAATTAGTCTCATCAGATGTCCTTTCAAAGATAAAAAATTCTTGATCAATTGGTGAAATGATGATTTAGGGTTGAAATGTGAAAATATGGGTGAAAATGATTGATAAAATTGAAGAGATCAAAATGAATAGATCATAATCTAAATGTTCGCGATCAAAAACTCACTCTAGTAATGCTCTCTATTCAATCACTCCTTTGAGAGCCCTTACGTCTTGTTTGAACTTGGCGACTTGCATCAATTACGAGGAAACAATAGAAGACAGAAGAAACTCACTACAAATAATGTTTATTACACAAAGAATGATCAATCAGTGCTCTCTTTACTCCAACTAGCCAAAGCTAGAAGCCACCAATGAGACTTTAAAAAACCTAATTTTTTGTCATCTTTCAATGATCCAAAGAGACAAATGGAAGGAGCACGAAATGACGATCATGTCCACAAATTTCAGCTCAAAACCATATCAGGATTGTCGATATGACAGAATTTCTTCTATGAGAGAAGACAGAGACGGTAAGGAGAGAGGAGAGCAGCAAAGATAGAGAGAGAGAGGAATGTGTTCATGAGAGGGAAGATAGAGAGGAGGTGGAAAGGGAGAGAGACAAGTGGTGAGAGGGAAGAGAAATGGGGGGTGGAGGAAAATTTTCTCCACTACCCATGCGAGAGAAACAAGGAGGTGGAGAGAACCTTCTTGCACAATAAATTATCTTCTGTGCAAACAAGCGAGAGAGGAGAAAGACCTTGCTGATGTCGTTAGCATCCACATCTCACAAAATTAGGGGGGAAGGATTGGAGATGGAGAAGGTGGCAGTCGAGAGAGCAAGGGAGATGTGCTCAGAGAGAGAAAGAATGTGCATTAGAGAAGAGAGAGATTCCGTGCAAGGGAGAAGAGAGAACGTGTGCAATAGAGGGAAGCGTTGTGGTGCAGGGGCAGAAAAGAAGATAACGAGGAGAGAGGGAGAGGGACCGTGCAAGAGAGAGAGAGAGGGAGAGAAATTTTAAAAATCCAAAAAAAAATCTCCACTTCCTTTTACACATAAATTTAGTCTTTAAAAATCATGATAACATACCTTCATAAATATTTTTGGTTCTGTAAATGCATTTTAAATGGGAAATAAATAGAAATTTCTTCTATTAAAGAAAAAATGTTATCATTAAAATTTTATTAACTAAAGTTTATCATTAAAGAAAAAATTTCTTCTTGATAAATACTCATAAAATGTTTTCAAATTATAAAAAATAAAGAATATTCTGGTAAGCATAGAGATTATCATTTCAATTCATGACAACATGCATTTATGATCATTTTGACAGGAATAATTTTACTAAATGCATTTTAGTAAAAATTTTACAAATTTATTAATTTGTTATTTTGCATGTTATCAGCAATGAAGTTCCAAAAAGTCATCATCCAGTAAGACTATTTGAGAAAGCTGTAATACAAATATTTATGAATCTTTGTTTTGAAATTGCCAAGAAGTCATCAAGTGTGGATTTCATATTGAGGCAAATTAAAAAATTATTTCACATGAAGCAATAATATTCAAGTATACTAAGCAATAATATTCAAGTGATAAATAGAATGTCATATAAAATATACCTTATAGGCTAATAGTTTTATTTACTACGTAATAATGTAACATTTGAAATCTCGTCATTTAGAATATTACTTGTAAAATATGCGAATTCATATGTATGTAATATTATAAATGCCTTGAAACCATATATATCATTTGTATCATATGATCTAAATCATATATTTTTATTTAAATAACCACATTTCATTCATTCTCATTAATTTTATTAATATAAATGTCAATAATAAAGTAATTTAATATTCATTTATCCAACATATATGTGTTATATATATAGACAATATGTTTTCTAAAATCCATATCATACTATTGATTATATATTTAATGTCTTGAATGCTTTGGGTCTACATTTATTTATTTAATTTTATATTTTTAACACAAACATGAACAACACAAACAACGAACATTATTTCTGAACTATTCATTCATCAACAAACATGTTCGTCGTTCCCTACACCATCTTCTACTACAGCCATGAGTACCTCCTTCACACACAAAAACAGCAAGGCCAAGTCACCCACGGCCCCTCCAAGGTGTGACAATGGTTTCCCCATGCCCCTCTTCTAGGAGTCGTGGCAGCTAGCCATGGTTTTGCTTCAAGGCATGAGGTTTTCCTATTATTCGAATGTAGTTACTACCAATTTCTTCTAATTGAAATCCAAAACATTTTCTCAAACTATTAAAATAAAAATAGTTAAAAGAATCCATTTTTAAAGAATTAATGAAAAAAATTGGGATATCCATTATATTAATATTGGTAAGAAGAATTCATATTTGGTAAGACAACAATCTTATTTTAGTTTTTATATTAAACAGAATAAGACCAATGACTTTATCTAGAATAAATCAACTGACTAAAGGATCCATATTGTAGACTATGATTTCTAAACTATGGATTGGAAAAAAATTCCAATCCCTGATTCCTCAATGGCAACTCCTCTAATTATTTACCCCATGGATCTATTAAAAATATATGACTTTTTTTATAACTTTTATATTTTGATTATAATGTGTATTATACACATTATATAAACAAGTGACTTTTTTTAGGGAATATATTTTTTCCCCTTTGAATCATGATCAAATCAAAACTTTGATTTCATCATAAACCCTTTGATTCTTAAAAAAGTAATTTAAATGGATAATATTTCCCTTCATTGAGATACTCCCCAACTTGGATCAAATCCAATCATATTCAACTAGTTGTTAGCTCTCTCTGGGAAGGGCACAATTTGAGTGCAAAGTATAGTCTATATTTTTTTAGGATGAGTATTTTTTTTATGTTATGTCATATAGTCCAATTCATTTGTTTGTTCGATCATTTTCCTCTTGGTAAATGAGAAGAATTTTAGAATGGATTGTTAATTATGTCTACATCTGATATAAATGGAAATTTTATTGCTAAGACCTTTTTAATTGTATCCAATATCTTATTACGAATAATTCCGACAACTTTGTGGGAATAAGAAGCATTTACCTATTATGTAGATGGTGCAATTGATTTCCTTTTTTAAGCTATCAATATTACTAGAAGGAGATATCCTTTGGGTTCATGATAGAAAGAAAAAAATTATGGAAATAAACCTACGCTTGGTGAAGGTGAAGTTAAGCTTGGAGATAAAACAATGCATTATGTTGTGTATCCTCAATTGATGCAGCCTCAGATGCTTCAATCCTTATTTTATTATTGAGCGAAAGGTTACACCTATAGATATTGACATGGCAGGTCAATTCTACTATACATTAGTAGGACTAATAGGTGGCATGGGGGAAGAAGCACTAACTTAGAAATCAACAACGTGAAAAAAAATTTGTAAATGACCCCTTTTGCTTATCAGTATTGGGACTAAGAAAAATGGTTGGGACAAAAAAATTCATCTCATTTGTATTTTGGATACCTATATAATCACCGAAGATCATTGAAGTGACTAATTCATGAAAATTGGGCATTAGGGAAAAAGAAATTGTGGGAGTTTGTTTTTCTATCAAACAGTTAAATGATTGTTGTTAATAAAAAAAACCTCTTGCAAGAGGAGCTGTATGAGGTTAAAATTTCATGTACGCTTCTAAAAAGGGGATCCTTTTACTAGAATGACAACTGTAATGGATGTCAGCTCAGTCTGAAGGAAATTATGCGAAAGCTTTACAAAATTATTATGAAGCTATGCAACTAGAAATTGATCCTAATTATTAAAGTTACATACGCTATAACATAGGCCTTAAACACAAAAGTAATGGGGATCATACAAAGGCTTTGGAATATTATTTTTGGGCACTTGAACATGATCCATTCTTATCACGAGCATTTAATAGTGTGTTAGTGATTTGTCATTCTGTGAGACTATCTCCACAATAGAAAGAAATAAAAAAGATCAAATTGGCCAGCAAATTGAATACAAATACTAGAAAAATAGTCTTTCTACATAGGCATCGTTTAAAGCAATGATTTTTATAAGCTGTAGCAAACAAAGATATTTCAAGGGAACACAAAAAAATACCTAATCTGAGGCCAATATACTCTTTCTTTGGATAAAGGATACAATTGATAAGAGAAGCATCATAAAGATTCATTAGCAAGGTTTTCAATTAATACAATAAGAACTACTTATTTATCTCATCCTATGAGATAAAAATTAGGAATTAACTTATATAATATATTTGATCAACTGAGGTATTTGACGAGCTGAGACCACAAGGTCGTCAATTTCACACACTCTCGTGTCAAAACAAAGTCCAAACTTACCCATTTGATAAAATTAACTCAAAATTGAGGGGTATAATGGTAAATAAGGGTCGAATCCATAAGGAAATAAGGAAATTTATGATGATCTCTTTTAAATTGATCAAATCGGACGATGAATCGATGATAGAAATTAGGGAAAATGGTAAATTATGAAAGAGAACTTCAAACCGTTTCCACGGAATCAAAAATTATTAAATTTGACTTTGATTTTGTGGAGAAATTGAAGATCGAAGTAGAGAGAATTTTCTGAAATTGTAAATCGCGAATTTAACAAAAATTAAACGAAATTAAACTTCAATTCCTAATCTAAATCAAAATTAAGCATGAATGGATGATAGATTAGCAAAAACCGACTCCACTAACCCCAAATAGCGATCGAATTAACACGATTAATCACCTAAATCATCGAAAATATGAAGAACGCGATCGTGGAGTTCAAGCTTTGATTTCTCCTTCGTCTCTCAACCAAATCTCAATCTTAAGCCCTCCAAAGATGCGGAATTGAGTGCAGAAGAGGCTAGGATCGAAAGATTCAAGAAGGGAGTGTCTAAACAGATCAATTGGATTGATTTCTTTCTCGAATGCTATAGAATTCGGAAGAACATCTCTATTTATACAAGTTTTGGGCGTAACCGTCCGATTCCTTTAATCAAAGGTTACGATGGAACGGTCCATCGTGAACTGTTTCAAACATGTCGCAGCCATCCGATCCATGATTAAGCGCTCGGATGAGCCCGTTGAGATGCGTTATAAAACGCATTAGATCGCACCCCTTGAATCGCGATCTGACGGTTGAGATGCATCGCATAAGTTTCAATCACGACCGTTATAACTCCTTCTTTTAAGGCACGTGTGTGATCGTGATGCGGTAGACCGTGAGTCCACGCGATCCAAGTGCTTCGACCGCTCCACCGTTTGATCCAAGGCTCCTCCTTTGGCCACGTCACCTACACACTTAAAACTATGTGGAACTTAGTCCCACACGGTAAAAAAGAATGGAAATAGTCGGGTATATAATGTGTGTTGATTAAGAGGTTTAGCTTAAATTCCGACTACGGAATGCTTATATGTACTATAACCCTAATATTACGAGTAAATATAAATATGCATGCCACGTGTCACCTCCGCGCCATGCAGGCGCTTGCGTGGGCCCGCGTGGCTCTGCCACGTGGCCTTGCGTGCCACATCACACCCAAGTGGGTCCCGCTCAAAAATATACCCCCTTTTTCCTCTTTTTTAATTGTTTAAATCATTTAAAATTGAAAATAAATTCAGAAAAATCCAGAAAAATCCCTAAAAATTAGAAAATTTGTAATCAAAATATAACTCCAAATTAATCCAAATTTCTTTCATTTGATCCAAAATTTAATTATCTATCATTCTAAAGAGTCAAAATTAATAAATAATGAGAGTTTTAATTTCCATTTCAAAAATACATTTATTTTTTAAGGATTTTAACTTAAGAAAATATAAATAAATGTTTATAAAATGATTTCTCTCATTATTTTAACTTTAAAAACATCTATAATCTCAAGTAAAGATGGGTAATAAAATTATTTATCTTTAAATCATCATATTTAACCCTAATTTAAAGTATTTTTTAGATTATAATGAATTTTTCATTGAATGATAGAAAAATACTCATAAATATGATAACATGCATGAAAATGAAATCATTTATGCCTTAATATGCATTAATAATCATGTTTTATCGTGTTAATTTAGCATGTTATCAGTATTGAGCAGCGGTGTAGCATCAGATCCCAAAGATAGTAAGTCTTTTTTCTTATATATACTATAGAAGAAAGTCTTTTTCTAAAATTCTATATGAATTTCATTTATGAAACCGAGATAGTTACCTTTCAGAAAATTCTAAGGATATGGTAAATACCATACCTATGTTTCATTCTTCTGAAGGTGGGAGAAAAGATAAAACTAATTTTTTGATTCAAATTAGAGTTTGAAACTTATGTCATTAATTTCTTAGGGTTAACCCCCCAAAAAGGGATAATTTTATCAGAAATTTAAGTCAGTTAAGTTAGATAGGGTAGAGTTAGATGAGCTGTGTAAATAGATGAGCTATCTAAATAACTGATTGCTGAGCCGTATGAGGTGAAAATCTCATGTACGGTTCTAAGGAAAGGAATTGATTGACCTATTCCGACCGGGGAGAACAGGCCATTTTACAGGGTGATTCTGAAATTGCAGAGGCTTGGTCCGATCAAGCTGCTGAGTATTGGAAACAAGCTATAGCGCTTACTCCGGGTAATTATATTGAAGCACATAATTGGTTGAAGATCACAAGACGGTTCGAATAAGACCACTCTCCTTTTTAATTCATGACAATAGACAATAGGTAGGTTTGTTGAGTCCATCAAATCGAATTTATTAACTAAAATGAAATAACTGGACCCTTTCCCTGATAAGATCCAATCAGCGAATTTCATTATATCCCTTTCATTAAAAAAAAAAAAATGCTATTTTGTTTTATATAGTATCGTATAAGGTATCAAGAAGTATGTAGGAATAGAGTTAAAGAAGAGAATATAGCTAAAAAAACTTTTGGTTTAAAGTTAAATTAATATGTTAAATTAATATATAAATAGATAGAAAAAAAAGATATTCGAATGATCTTTATCTTATTAATTACTAATGAATATTAATTACTAATGAAGTTCTCTTTTGATTTCTAATCGAAGTATGCGCAATTAGAGTGGAGTAACTAAGTTATTTAATGTATTATGTTCCATCGAAGTGGATGCATATGACACTTACACATTCAGATAAGAATAGACTAGATTGCAAAAAAGCGTTTTTTTGTCAGACCTGGAAAGTGGTTAAAAGTAAAAAAGGTCCGTTGAGCACCTAATCGCTATGTCATAATAGATCCGAACACTTGCCCCGAATTGACTTCAATATCATAATTGCTCTAGTGAATAACTCAAAAAATAAATGGATAGATGGTAAGTAACAAACCCTAGAGTGCAAAGGCAGAAGGGAGATTGATTGCAAGACCTAGTTGTCAGAGCAAGAATGAAAGTGGGCCTTTGTGATCCGATAGTGTCGAGTGGAAGGGCGATCGCTCAACGGACAAAAGTTACTCTAGGGATAACATGCTTATCTTCCCCAAGATTTCACATCGGCAGGAAGGTTTGGCACCTCGATGTCGGCTCTTTGCCACCTTGGGTTGTAGTATGTTCGAAGGGTTGGGTTGTTCGCCCATTAAAGTGGTACATGAGTCAAGTTCATAACATCGTGAGACAATTTCGGTCCATATCTGGCGTGGGCGTTAGAGCATTGAGAGGACCTTTCCCTAGGAATTATGTTTCAATACAAATATTGTCATAAAATTTGTAAGAGCGAGTTTCAATACAAATATTTATTACCTATCGAGTAATAAATCGAATAAAGATTTATTGTACAGCCCAAAATTAGACCATAGGAATTATGTTTCCTAGAAAAAAGCTCTAGGGAATTTATCTCATTCTCTTAAAATTCAAAATTTTTCTTTCTTCAGTAATAATTTCCTATTTCAATTTTAATAAAATACTTTTTATTGTCAATAGACAAATCGATCTTCTTCTTTTTTCATTACGAAAAGGATCCACTAATTTTTTTAAAAAATCATATCATAAGATTTTTTTCATTCCGAAAAAAGATCCACTAATTTTTAAAAAATTAGTGGATTTAGTTCTTGATAGTCATTTCTTTAACGAGTAAATAGGAAGATTTCTGATAACTTAAAGTCCTTTTTTATTTTTCATTTTAAAATCCTTTTTTCAGGTTTTTAGGGCAAAAAAAAGGACTTCTAACTCTACTTTCCTCGACGTCTCCCTCTCTGGCTTTCTCTCTCGCTCTAGAAAGCTACCTCTCCCTCTTTCTCGCTCTACTATTTCCCGCTCTCACTCTCCTGGAAAGGCGATCGTCTTTCTCTCTCCAAGCAGGAACCGTTGATCCTCTCTCAACGGCCGAAAGCAATAGTTCTCTCTCAACGTCGTCGCTTTCTTGACGCTCAAGCAATTTGTGATTGGAAGACGTCACCGCCACCATCTTTCATCCGTGATCACCATCTCTGGGCTTGCTGAAAAGGAAAACACAGGTTCATTGAAAATCTTGAGTTTGAATCAACTCCGTTTATCCAATTTAGGCTTAGTTTTTAGATCTGATTTTATGTTTCTTCAGCAGAATTTCGGATCTAATTACATTAGATTTTAGATCGGTTTGAGAGCTTGTTCTTATGTCTGATTGGAGTTGGGTTTAGCACAGATTAAGGTTGATCTTGGTTTCATCTTAGAGTGCGTTTGATAGGTCGGATGAGAGAGTGGCATGAAGATTCAATCCTTTTTGAAATTAGTGTAATTTGGATTAGATTCTAGAAATCACTTGCTTGATCAGGGTGCAAAGATTGTTGGCTTCAGCATTGATTCTACTTGAAGTTATTATTAAGAATAGGCTCCTTTAAAATTTCGAGACTAGGTTTGCACAAATCCCGCTTTGTAGAAATCATTCCGAAAAAACTCTGTTGAGACCATACTAAATTACCTCCACCCTTAAATCTAAATATTGATGAATTATATGTTTAGAAGTTGATAACTAAATATAATTTAAATCAATTCTCTGGTCAGTTTTAAGTCAAAATTTTGAATTGAATTAAGAGTTGTATTTTTCTGATTGAGTTTTAATCAAAAACAGTTTAGAGGGATTTTTGGAGAATGTTTTAGGGTGTTTTAATTCTCGTGTTGAGATTTGTTAGTTGCACAATTTGAGGACCAATTAAATCCAAAATTGAGATTTTTTGAAATATCTACTTTCAATATTGAAATGGAGGTCTGATTAGTTTCTGGGGTCATTTTGGAATATGATTATAGTCACTGAAATAGTCATATTAAGTTTGATTCAGATTCCATATAAATCTAGTTTATGGCCTGATTGAAGGAGGATCTAAGGCCTGAATTTCGAATGTTATTGAGGTCTGTTAAACTAATATTTCTAGTCTTTCTCCTCATCTACTCTATTCCACATGTACAATTGGGCCATGTCTTATAAATGGGCCCAATCCCTTTCTTCTAACCGTTTCCCCCTGAGTTAGCCGTTGGGGCAACGGTTATATGACCGTTGCCCCCAACGGCTATCTTGGGCAGGCCTTTGCCTATAAAGCAAGGTCTCCCCAACCCGATATGTCTGTTAGTCTTCCCCCAATTTTCTTTCTTAATAGGGTTCAATAAAATCTCCTCATTTTCTCATTTGTCTCCAAGGTCCCATTTGCCATATCTGTTTCCAAAGTCAGAATTCTCTTCAGTCTTTACAAGGTCATTATGAAGGCTTATTTGATCTGAGTTTGGTTAATTGTTAGGTTTGGTTTTGTATGATTTCTAGATAAGATTATACTTTAGTTATAGGTCTGAGTTTGTAGATTTTTAGATCAGTTCTATGTGCTATTTTAGGTCTGATTATATATCGTTTATCAAGTTTGACTTCTTATAATTTTAGGTGATAGTTTACATCATTTTTGGGTCTGATCTTGTGTCAATTCTAGATGTGATTTAATATCTTTTGTAAGTCTATATAGAATTCAATCTTAGATATAGTTGATGTCCGTTTGGAGGAGGTATTTAAGGTTCTATTCAAGGTGATTGTTGAAACCACTCTTAGTTTGTATTAAGGGTCACTTATCAATTTATTTAAGAGCAAGCTATAGGTCTAACTTTCAAATTATAGCTGGATATTCTACTTGCTTAGTATTTGATCATTCAAAGGTGTATGCATGAAATTGTTTTCATGTGTTTTTAAAGACTGCTCACATCCTTGTGTTAGGTTCATTATTGCACCTCTCATTCGTCATCTTAACCGTACTATGGTCATCATTTAAGCAAACTGAAGACATCACTCTAGGCTTGGGTTCTCCAAAACCAAACTGGAAATTGGTAAACTGAACCTCACCAACGGTGTAAGAAAGTTCATTAACCGAACTCCAGTTCAGTTTTAGTTTTTCAATTCAGTATCAATGAATTGAAATTTCAATTTGTGTAAGTCAGTGACTTCTCCGGTCTCCCTCTCTCTGGCACTCACACATGCGGCGTGCCCTAATTTGTCCCCCCAGTTTTCCAACCATTCAACCTGAAAGAACCATACTCTCTGTTCCTCTCAACGGCTAAAGCTCCCCATCAAAGCTCTAGCTGCACAAAAATTGATTAGCCTCTCCAGGTGAGGTGGCCACTCCGATTTGAGGTTTTTTCCCTGATCCTTCAAGACTGAAGCTAAATTGATCAATGTCGATTAGCAAATCTCATAGATCAAGTAGCCTTAGTAGATCAATTCCAAATGATCGTGATCATTCACCTCTCCCAAGACAGATACCAAATTACAGCATTAATCTGGTTACGGCTAAAATCTGATTTATGGAAATTTTAAGAACTTGAAATATTTTTCACTGTCTGAATTTTGCATCTTGCACTTTATCATATTTTCCATCAATATAAAAAATAAACTGTTGGTCAGATGTCAGCCTTATGTTCGCCTATTTTATTCTTTAAAATCTGGAAGAAACTTAGTGACGCAGACTGCATCTTTCCTCTCATTTTTTGGTTGTTTCCAAAAATTTGATCCTTTTCATGCCTACATCTCATATCATCTGTCAAAAAAGATACCAAAAGTTTTCACCTTTCTTTGATTCTGATCTTGACTGTGAATTTGATGAAAACCGAAGCATAGATCAAAGTTCTTGTGGGAAGATAAACATGTTCAAGGTCTAGAGCTTTAAATATTTTAAATGGCTAATGTTTACCTATTTCAGACTTTTGTCTTGAATTCTTGATTTATTGTATGTTATTAGGAAGTGATCTCTTGTCATATGTTTGTTAAACATGTATGTATATGTATGCAGATTGTGGTGTTACAAAAATCTTAATTTATGTTCAATTCAAACGATACATCACCGAAAGTATAGGTTTAACCAAACCGACACCAAACAATATCGTCACTGACTCTGAACCAAAGTTAGTTATAGGTTTAGTTTCTCACAAAAAAACTGGTACCGATACCGGAACCAGAGAACCCTATTATTGACTATATTTTGAATTGTAGAACAATTTAATTGTGGCCCTATAAAAGCTGTGAATTTACCTGAAACTTGCTCAGAAACTCGTTCCTCAGTTGAATAATGTGAATAAGCTCAAATGTCATAATATTTACATTTTCAATTCCCAGTTCACTGGTTCATATGATTCATCTGTGTTATCCTTTTTGTGACTTCTGATTGACTCCTTTTTCATTCTTTTGTGGTGAAGCATCTGCAAAATGGTGATGGAAGTTCCACCCAAAGGAGGATTCAGCTTTGACTTGTGCCGCAGGAATGAAATGCTCGCAGCCAAAGGTCTGAAAACCCCTCCATTTCTGAAGACAGGGACCACGATTGTTGGTTTGATTTTTCAGGTATTTGAAATGCTTTTTGAATTCTAGTCATTTTTTGTATCCTCCTGAAATTTTTTTTTAATTTATGTTTACCTGAAATTTTTTGCATTGAATTTGAATGGCCAATTTTATTCAAAAATGATATATTATTGCTTCTTATTTAATTCTTGGGACCTGTCATTTAATATCTTTTTCACGGTTCAGGTTTTGTAATATCCCCAATATAGAGTGACGACTATATCTTATTATCTTAAAAGACCCCCTTTTATCGCTCTCCCACATTTTTATACAGTTGAAGGAGTTGCATTTTTTTAATCACTTGATTCCTATAACTGAAGCGTCAGTGATTATTTCATCCTCTGGTCATTAGTTTGTTTACATGAAAAAACCCTATAACTGAAGCTTCAATGTTGGAGCATTTTGCTAGACCCTTTTGCCTTTGTTTCAGTCTGATCACCAGGTCGACTGTCATGACTGTAGATCCTAGCTTTGAAAGGGATGGAGAGTTATAGTAGTCTCTCATGTTATAGGTCATTATTAGGGGTGTTCTTGTCTCATCCACATTATAACATTTACAGGGATATAATAGGCATCAAGGCTCATAGTATCCCCTTTAGAAAGCAGGCGAAGGGCATCCTAAGGTTCTATCTTCATAATAACATGAAGGATAATATCTAATATTTCCTTATAAAGGGAAGTTTTAGTGGGATCTCATTGTTGCATCGATGTGTCAATATTGAATCAATTGAACGCATTTCTACTCAAAACCAATGTTCTCGATACGTCACAAGAGGTGCTCAAATCAAGCTTATCCATCTTACAAGTTATGTAAGATGGATAAGTACTGAGAATGCCCTCATTACAGCCTTTTGAAAAAAGAAGTGCCCTCATTAAAAGGTAATCACGGAGGATTATATCCTATCTACAGAATAATGTGCACAAGGGATAAGCTGAAAAATGCTACCACTTTTCAACTGTGGGCTTGTAATTTATGACGATTGATTATTTATTGGTTTTTTCAATTATTTTCCTCAGGATGGTGTTGTTTTGGGAGCAGACACTAGGGCAACTGAAGGGCCGATTGTAGCTGATAAGAACTGTGAGAAAATCCACTACATGGCCCCAAATATTTACTGCTGTGGTGCAGGAACTGCTGCTGATACAGAAGCGGTGACTGGGTATGGTCAAAGCGTTGACTTCTTTCTGAGCCAGTCATTTTAGGCCCTGTATTAGATACTCAAGTACCTAAATTATTCAAAATTTCTAATTTTGAGTAATTTTTCAGACATGGTTAGCTCCCAGCTTCAATTGCACCGGTATGCCACTGGTCGCGAATCAAGGGTTGTCACTTCTCTCACTCTGTTGAAGACACATTTGTTCAGGTTCATATTAACTCTAGTCTATTAACTTGTTGTGTTAAGCAGTGGTCTCTCTCTAACTGGTGTCTCTTTTTATATGGACTAGAATGCTGCTCGATCTCTTTAGATCTTTCTGTTTGATGAGTCGTAGCATCTCCTCACCCTCTTCATAATTATCTCTCTCTCTCTCTCTCTCTCTCCCCCTCTCTCCCTCCCACTTTCTCCTTCTACCCATTCTCTGTTTCTCAGACTATGACGATAAATCTGACCTTGTGGATAGCGTCTATCTCTCTGAATGTTTCTCAAATCAAACAATACAGATGCTCTCTCATTGCCTTACTCAGCCATCTTAATCAATCCATCATTCTGCTCTCTTGTTTATTTTGAACAGTGCAGTCATCTCTATATTCTCTCTCTTCTTCAGGAGGGAGAGAGAGCATTTCAGCAAAGTTACAAATACTGTCTGAGCTACTTGAAAGAATGGAATTAGCTAATATGACATAGATCATAGTTCGTTTAGATATTTGTTGTCAGAGAATTCGACTGCTTTTAATTTTTAATTCTAATCTTAAAAATTTCGTTTTGTCAGACACCAAGGGCATGTCAGCGCTGCTCTTGTTCTGGGAGGTGTTGATGTGACTGGCCCGCATCTGCACACGGTATCTTAATTCTCCACATGTGGTTAACTTCCGTTTATCTGAGTTATGAATTAACTCTATACAAAGCTTGACTTTGGTTGATATGAATGAAGATTTCTTTTTTAGGTAATTGGCGATTCTATCAATTTTTCTGATAATTCCCTGCTTACTCGCACAGATCTATCCTCATGGTTCAACGGATACCCTCCCTTTTGCCACGATGGGATCTGGTTCTTTGGCTGCCATGTCAGTGTTTGAATCGAAATACAGAGAAGGCCTTACGGTACAGCCTTTTAAACTTGCAAAGATGATGTCTCTCTCTCCCTCCTTTGTTTCTCTTCCCATTTTTCTGTTTTATCTCTCTCTCTCTCTCTCTCCCCCTCTCTATTTTTTTATTTTTTTTCTCCTTGTTTCTCTCTCACTCTCCTGCCTTCCCTCTATCTTTCTTTCTCTCTCTCTCTGCTGTCTCTCTCCTCTGTCTCTCTCTCTCTTCTGTCTTTCTCCTCTGTCTCTCTCTTTCTTCTATCTCTCTCCTGTCTCACTCTCTCTCTCTGCTGTCTCTCTCAACTGTCTCACTCTCTCTCTGCTGTCTCTCTCCTCTGTCTCACTCTCTCTCTGCTGTCTCTCTCCTCTGTCTCACTCTCTCTCTCTGCTGTCTCTCTCCTCTGTCTCACTCTCTCTCTGTGCTGTCTCTCTTCTCTGTCTCACTCTCTCTCTTCTGTCTCTCTCTTTCTTCTATCTCTCTCCTCTAACTCTTTTTCTTTTGTCTCTCCTCTGTCTCACGCTCTCTCTTCTGTCTCATCTGTCTCTCTCTTTCTCTCTCTTCTGTCTCTCTCCCCTGTCTCTCCTGTCTCTAGGGATCAGGGTTTGGCGTCTGATGTCCAGGTGTCTGGGCTGAGTCCAGTCCGGCTCAGTGTCCGTGGACTTCCCCTTCACAGCC
This sequence comes from Lemna minuta, assembly GCA_024174645.1. Taxonomy (NCBI): domain Eukaryota; kingdom Viridiplantae; phylum Streptophyta; class Magnoliopsida; order Alismatales; family Araceae; genus Lemna; species Lemna minuta. Next base: position 12,135,060 of record CM044113.1, read on the forward strand.
AGACTCTCTTTCTCATTTATTTTCATCCTCCATTCTTTCTCTATTCTCATTTCTTTCCTTCCCCCCTCTCTCCCTTCTTCGGACGCTCTCTTGTCTTCCATTGCCATTTTCTCTGTCACTCTCAAAGGCCATTGTCCCATCCACAGCCTTTCTTTACATTAATTTGTACCTTCTGAATTCCCGACATATTAAATCTACATTAAATTTGACCCTTGATAAGGGTCTAAAAACTAATCTGCGTGAACTATGGTTGACCACAACACCTCAATTTTCTGTGTCTAGCGGGACGAAGGAATTAACTTGGTCTGCGAAGCCATCTGCTCTGGCATATTCAATGACCTCGGCAGTGGCAGCAACGTCGATGTCTGCGTTATCACCAAGGTTTTACTTTTCAACTTTTCATCTTCCATTTAGTCAATTAAGGCTGTGGAAGGGTGAGACCCTTATCAATATAATCGAACTAAGAGAGTACTTATCTCTCTATGTAGAGGAGAAGAGGATCAAGTAAAAATTTGTCCAATCTGGGACTAAGTCTGTAATGGGCCGACCCTCTTGGACCAAATTCTAATCGATATTTGTTGCCCTAAAATTATTTAATGAAGGGCCAAGTGGAGTACCTGAGGAACTTCCAGTTGCCCAATCCCAGGACCTATGTCAGCTCCAAGGGTTATTCCTTCACCAAAGGCCAAACGGGTAATTATAAATTACTATAATCATACGGCGGTTCACCATTATGGGTGATCTGCTCTCTTATTCAAAAAATTACTATAATCATTTAATACACTTTTTGCAAATTGGAGCGCTCTGACTTTATAAATTTTTCAGAGGTGTTGACCACGAAGATCACTCAGCTGAAGCCGAAAGTGGCAATTCAGGTGGAGGGTGATGCCATGGAAGAGTGAGGGAGGGGAAGAGCATTCTTCTTCGCTTCTGTAGATTGCTTGATTTGGTTCTTTCCTCGTGCGTTTGAATCAGTTCCTTCTTGAGAAGGTCAACTTCTGAGATTTCCTGAAAAGTCAACTCTCCGCCCTTGATATTTAATAGCTTAACAAAATAATTTTCTCCTTTGTGTTTGAACTACTATTATTTAACCATATTCGAAGGGATAATGGGCCAGGTCCAGGCTGGCCCAATAAGGGTGGATGATCCACTATATACTTCTGTCTTTCTCTTTTGTTGCCTTTTCCTGGCCCAATAAGAGATTGACGATTCTTCCTACCGGGGCAATTCTTTTTCTTCTATCTAGTTCAGTGGAGGCACGAGTCTAAGGTGAAGATAAAATTGCTGAAGGGTATTAATAATGAACATGTCTTAAACATTTAAGATTGCTGGAGCAAAGAGAGAACAATGGGAATGCAGACCAATAATTATTTGAATCTGATCGTCATAGTTGAATATGACAATCCGATCATTGACCATGCTGACCAGTAATTATTTGAATCTGATCGTCATAGTTGAATCTGCCAATCCGATCATTGACCAGAGCCAACTGATCAAATGAGGGATTGATTGATTGATTCTGCAATCAGTATGAGATCAATCGGATTGGTGATCTGATTGTTGATCAGATTGTGGGATATTTTTGTCATATGTTTTAAAGTTTAATCCTTTTTATATTTATTTCAAATTTTTGTCAGATTCTGGAGTGCTGATAGTTGATCAATGATCAAATTGATCACAGTCAATCATGAACACCATCGATCAGATCATTGAAAATCAATTGAAGCCCATCACTACATCAAGATCATTCTTGGTGCATTGATAGATTCAATTGATCAACCAAGGATCATCATCAAATCACTGTTCAATTGAGCAGAAGCTAGTGAAGATTTCACTCAGTCCACACAACATTATAGTACTGATAGATTAGTAGCCAAGTTTTTAACCCACTAAAAAGAAGAAAAACTTCTAATATCCCATTATGGTAACTTGTTTGTTAAACTCTAAAAAGGGAGAGAGAAAAGAACAAAGTATTTAAAATACTTCCAAAACAAGAGGTAATACCTTCCTTCAAGCCATAGGAAGGTGTTAGTATATGAGGTCAATAAGCCTTCTAAAATTTTGTTCAAAACATCGAACATAGCGAAATGTATTAAATTAGATGTTTAAAACATCTAGATAGCAAGAACAAATGATCTTATCATCTAGTATATCTGAGAAAACATACTAACATAGTTTACTTAAATAAATTCTTAAAGACATTCAAATGTCTAGCTTCTATCAATATCAACATAATCTCTAGATAGTTAAATTTTTTAAAGCTCTTGATCAAGAGAGAAAAAGAAGAAATGAGATAATTTTTACAAGAATGATATGAGCGCTTTGAGTTATAGTCATTCTTTTCCTTATTTATTGACATTCGGTACATTATTTTTTTATTAAAAATTTTATAATCATGTTTATATCTATCAACACTTATAAACCTAATATGTGTAACCTTATATGTATATATACTCTATTAGTTAATAACTCTATAGACTTAATAATATTTTATTAATCAATATTTATTAATTATCTATATTAATATATAGATTAATTAATTAAAAATTGATTTAACTCAAAAAGAGATAAGTTGAGTTATCTACCCATTGGGCACTAAATTACATTACATATTAAAAGAAATATGAACTATATAAGCACTCTTGTATAGAACCTTACCATCATCAATTACTCTGTATATATAAGACTAATAAATGACTTAGTATATATTCAACTATCAAATCCCTGATTAGTCACTCAAGTTAGTATTGATATATAGAAGAAATTATTAAGAACTCACTATCTATATTTAAAGTCTCTACACCGATGGCTGCAAGATGAAAGCATATTTTTCATACAAGTCAAATTAGATAATACAATTCTTTCATACAAATAATAACCTTATCGAAATATCATACAAAAAAAAATACTTAATAGTCATTGTATTATGATTTCATAATAATTCACTTAGTCATTATATCTACATAAGAATGATAATAAATAAATTTTCATTTTAATGAACAGAAAATGAAAATAAGTAGAAGTGTAATTAGCTTATAAGTAATATAATATCCATCAAATAGAATGACAAAAATATTCATATATAATCCTAATGTGATCTTATCCATGACCTAATTGCCCCTCAATAATAAAGAAAGATCAAGTCTAAGTTACCAATAAAAACAAAAAGAGATTTATAAGATTGATGTCTAAACTACCAGAACACATTGAAGTGGGCCACAAAATTGATGGAATTCAATTTTCAGTTCAAGAACATTTACATTAACATGGGGATGATTTTTATTAGTTTCAATAAAACTACATACTAATATTTTTATAAGCATGTAATATTTATTATATACTTTTCCTACATATTGATTGGCAAAATATTAAGAAAATTTCATCATGAAGTCCTATCATATTATATAATGTGACTAGAAATGTCACATAACATTGATTAAAAGAATGACAAGAGAAAAATCAAGATAGATAGGTGAAATTTGAGTTCTCTATTTGTTTGTCTGAAAAAAATAAAAATTCATTTGACTATCAAACTGAATTTTGTCAAGAAAGTCATGAATCGTACATATTATTAATATTCTTTCATTTTTTAATATAAAACATGACTAGGAATGTTACATAACATTGACTAATAAAGTGACAGGAGAAAATCAACATAGATGGGTGAAATTAACATTCTCTGTTTGTTTTTCAAAATAAAAAATTTGGAAAGATCATAGTTCAACAGAAGAATATAATCATAAAATGCAATTGGATATGAAATTACATTTTGGTCAAGACGTGAATCATTAATATCAATTATATTATTTCATGTATTATCTATCATAATTAGGAATGTCACATAACATGGATTAAAAAAATGACAGTAGAATAATTGAGAGAGAGAGAGAGAAGAGACATTAGAATTCTCTATTTGTTTTTCCAAATAGGAAAATTCTATGGATCGTCTCTCATCTAATCAATTTTATATGTATGTGGATATCATTACATCCATGAGATGTTATGGATTTAGATACCATTCATTTGGATGCTCTTTCATAACATGAATTAAGAGATCATTCAAAGTGAAACCTGAATGTTACTTATAATCTTCCATTGTATTACGCATGCATTGATTAAGGACCATTGGCCAACCCACTAAAGACCATTAAGGACAATAGGAAAGCCCATTGTAGGTCAATAGGTTGGCCTATTAAAGGCCATTAGACATGCCTAGTAAGTGAAAATAGAAAGCTCATCATTAATTAAATTAGATAGGCCCCTAAAGGCTAAGTAGAAAGGCCCATTGAAGGCCAAGTAATTGGCCCATTAAAGGCCAGATAGTGAGTTCACAAAGGAAAGAGCAGGTCAACCATATTCAAGGATCATCACTAGAGTCAAACACATTCAAGGGCCACTACCAGAGTCAACCTCATTTTAAAGGTCATTAACAAAGAAAAGGGCAATCAAAAGTCAAAATCAATTCAAATCAAGAGAATATATTATCCAAGAGCATGAAAGGGTCAAACTAAAAGTTCTTGTTTGGATTTATATCTGACTAACCCAGCCAGTTAAAAATTCCTATTATGACACTAACAAGATAAAAAGAGTTGACTCCAAAGGAGTTGACTCTTCTTGGGTATTGGATATGAAATTTGGATACCATGACTAATATATAAAAAATTATATACAAGTGCAGTGAGATTTTGAGTGAACAATCAACGAATTCATTATCAGAATTAGAGAACATAAATATATACGTGCCAAACTAATTCACCCATCCTCTTAGTCATTATATCTGTTTGGGATTAAACAAGCTTGTTGAGTTGAACTAGGCAAGCTAATTTTTGAAGAAAAAAATCAAAAAGAAGGGGAAATGAAAAAAGGAGGGAAATAAAGAAAAAATGAGAGAGAAAAAAGGAGGAAAATTAGCATAAATGAGATGAACGGGAAAATAAAGTATAAGAAAAAAGAAATTAAGAGAAAGCAAAGATAAAAAAGTTCATATTATCTAGTTGTCATCTTGTTGGAGACAAGGGAAGACCACTTTTGTGTGTTTTGCTGTTATTTCTCGTTGCTGCTTCATTCAAAACTACCATCATCGCCATCGTCATCGCCCTGGTGCCATCAAAGAGAAGAGGAGACTGTGTCGTATCTCTTCCACAATACACTCATCTATATCTGATTCAGCAACGCCATCATCAACTTCCTTGTGCCCTTGATGCCCCATTGGCGCCCTAGCCTCAGTGCACTCCCTACCAGTCCGTCGGTGTGCAAGCTTGCCAATGCCTTTGTGTGCTTCCTTTGGCAAGACTTTCTACAATGTATTTGTCTACATCACTGCCACTTCCAGATTTTCAATTGACTGGTGCCATCATCAACTTCCTTGTACCCTAGATGCCCTGCTCAACAATGGCGGCCCATTGGCACCCTAGCCTCAATGCACCCCCTACGAGTACATTGACCTGCATACCTGCCTGTTGTCTTGATGTGCTTCCCCTACTGGTGCCTCTATACCCTCACCAATACATCTAGGGTTATACTACCATCATCTGTCCGTCATCCAGTACCATCACATAGGCGATATTGTCCTCCAAATGACAATATCAGGTATCGGGTACTAAATACCGAACAGACAATATCAGGTATACTGAATGACAAACTTTGGGTGATGGGTACTGAAAATCAAATGGGTTCAATATTGAATAACAATAAGGATATCATTGGATATCAAAAAAATATAAAAAATGAAAAATATGTGAAAATTATGCAAAATTAGTGAAATGTAATTCCTTAATAATCAATGCCCTATAGATATTCAATACTCGTCATCCACAATCCAAGACGGTATCATCTATCACTATATTGAATATTGTAAAGGGTAGTAACAATATCCATATTGATATCGCTATCAATATCCAATATCATCTTCTGGATGGTCAAACCCTACCGCCATCAAGTAGATTTGTCACAATCAAGCAACCCAAACTCAGGCTTGACTTTTGAATGTTTTCCATATGCTAAGTCTATGTTGCGGTTCTACCAACTACCTTGACATGCTAACCATTGACTTCCAACTCATCACTTTGACACCCACACAGTCTCCTCAAAAAGTATTGTAAGAGGCAGCGGGCATGATTGGCATGGGTTGATCGCCATTGCACATGAAAGAGGCACTCGTAGGTGCAACAATGACAAAAGGTGCCACAAGTAGTGGCAGCTACCATGAACAAGAGCTCTAGCACTGACAAATGTAGTGCAAACAAAAGGCAGAGCTAGCAACAGCAAGGCCAGCAAGAGGAGCATGTGAGACTAAATATATAAGATGATCAAAGCAAGTTTCCCCTCTTACAATATTCTCCATGACAAGTTGACATGTTTTTATTCCCTGGCCTGAGGGGGAGTGATAGAACAAGCCACTAAACTTGTTGGAGTATATCAAAATAGGGCTAACCAATGAAGGGGCCTTTAAATAACCTCCTTCCGTAGTAGAAACTTGTATTCTCTTGTTCAAGTATCTATACAAGAGGGTTTTACCCTTTCACATATTCACGAACGAACAACTTCACAAGAGACATGTTTATCCTTTCTTTTTCCTAATTTGGCACATTTACATTAAAAATTTAAATTAACAGAGTCTCTAAATAATCGATACAGTTTTATTCATTATTGTTAAATGACAAATCAATGAATCTTACAAAGAAAGGCTATCAAATGATTGTTCGAGGGAAGGAAAAGGATCATGTCATGAAGAGTGGTGGACTCACCCAAATGTTCATATCAAGACTCACCCGCGTTTTCTATGCGACCATGTGAGATCCGCACTTTCTATGGAAACTTAGAGAGCTCCGACACCAAGAGCCACCTCATCATACCATGACTTCCAAGCTTCCATGTAGTGGGCAAAGAGCTCACTCAAGGCTACGAGACGAGAAAAAAAAAATTAGAAAAAGAACGTATCAAAATTTATTATTACAACAAATATTTATCAAGATGCTCATGTATCTAATCAAACTGTATAGGGGGCATTACGATAGAAGCATACAATGGAAGTGATTGCACTACCTTGGTTATGATAATGAGGTTGAAAAGAGTCGGACAACGTATCCCAATCCGTTGCTCTTTTCTCGTGCACAACATCATTGCTTTTTTTATCTCTAGAAGGGCAAAATGGTCCAAAAACAAAACCACTGGAGTTCTGAAGCTGTCTCTGTACAGTGAGATTGCATTCCTTTATAATATCAAATTTGGTCTGCATTGTTGATGCCGTCTTTCGTCTCTTGATATCCGCGTTGGTGATGTCCGAACCAAATATCCTTTTATTCAATTGCTCAAGATTTCGAGAGGGAGAATGTCTAACAGAGTTAGCTAGATTTCCGTTCAACCCTAGCCATCTAAATGCCGGCTTTCTGCTCTCAGAATTTTGGGTCTGAAATTATCATAAACAACTCAGTGATTAAAGAATATTATAAAATCCTAATTCTGAGCTACCCGTCAAGGCCCATTTTCCCAGATATAAATACGATTGAGGACACGCCCTTTTCTCGTTCATTTACTTACATTCACCGATAAGATCAAGACTCCAAAAAAATACTGCATGCCCCAATTCCCTGTTAACAGTATTGTGACATAATGTTTTTAGCGCTGTTATGGTTTTTTTCCTCACTGTAAATAGAAATTAGGGCACACAATCATCGTGGTACACTGCTTGCAGAATTCCCAGAGTATATTGATGAGAAAACGGCATTATCAACTATTTCTCTAAATTCAGGAACAGGAATCTTAATGCAGCTGGAAGTGGCCAACTGCGCCGAACAAATGATGGGCAGAGTTATTACCTTTTCAATCAGACTCAAAGAGGATAGAACATTTGCAATATCGTATAGCCGACGTACTTTTGCAGCATTATCTGCAAGATTTAAAACCACTGAGTATCAAAATGTAGGAGAAGTTAACAAAAGATAGTGAGAGAATGAGTTGCATACTCTTCGTCTGGGATGAATATCCTTCGCCGAGCAGCAATTTGGCGGCTTCGTCAAGAGAGATTACCTTTGCCTTAAGTATACATGCAACAATAATGTAAAGAGAGAGAAAATGATGAAATAGATTGTCGTCAAGAGATACTTACCCCGGTAATGAGAAACAGCTTGACAAAGTTTTGCGTGAAAAGGCCCAGAGATTTCTCTCTCCTGTTCTCCATTACTTGATAACCATCAACAAGACCATTAGGAAGAACTCAAACCTTGTCATTCTTTATCAAAATATTATGAAATAATGCACACCTGATCCATCTTTGGAGAAGACATTTCCAAGTGCGGCAGACAAGTTAAGTCCTAAATTGTCTTCTTCAGACCCCGCGGTCTGACTAGATATGCCAACTTCTGATTCGTCGTCTTGATACTGCAGTAAAAGCACACCAATAAGGGATTTTGACACTTCTATCCAGTTATTGTTTCTGTAAGGACTCCTTACTTCGACTGACGTAGAAGTCTTTGGTAATGTTATTCCTTCAATTTCCTTCATGGCCTCTTCCTAAACCAACAGCGAGAAAAATAAACCAAAAAAAGTTTTTAAAAAGATGAGAATAAATAATTCGCCAGAATCCCTGCATATATCCAAGAGACATGCTACCCAAGAGACAATGAAGCTAGAAGTTTTATTCAATTATTGTCACTACAAAATTTACTTCGACTAATAAAACTTCCAAACCATAATCTAAAATTTTGAAAAAAAAATCAAAAAAGGGATTTTTCACAGTTTTTCTCCAATTACTAATACTGAAGTTAAATACAAAAAGGGATTTTAACAGTTTTAATCCGATTAGTGTTGCTCTGATATGCCCTTACTTAGACTGATAAAGAAACTTATAGTTACTGTAATTCCTTCAACTTCATGAATTGCCTCTTCCTACCTCAGAAACCCAAAAAAATCTGCCAAAAATTTAATAGACAGACAATAATAAATCTTCGAATTCCAAACATACTTTCTACCTTTAGACTCTCCAGCACTTGAGGAATTCCAGAAAGACCAATCCATGAGTACCGATTCTTTCCCTTCCTGACAATTACCTAAAATACTCGATACATAAAATACCAAAATAACAAAAACAAAAAACAGAATTATATCACTCACTCCAACGCTCTCCAACACGTTCACAATATCGTAGATCCGTCGTCTCTCAACGCCTAATCTTCCGGCAGCATCATCCAAGCACACCAAATCCATAGCGCTATTTTTGTACAGATTCATGAAACTGCAAATAGCGAATTACAGTTACGCGATCGAGCAGAAAAATTAATAAAGATTTTCCTTACTTGGTGCAGAGGAGGCCGAGAGATTTGTCTTTCCGGCTGTACTTGCATCCCCTGGCTTCTGGATCTAGATCCCTCAGCATTTCTTCCGAGTTTCGGATGAGAGAGAAATGAGTGGAAAGTGAGGGAAGAGTGAAGATAAATATAGAGAGAGAAAGAGAGGGGGGAGAGAGAAACGGTTGGGCGGGAGGTAGCAAGAAATGCGCGCGCATTGGCAGGCGGGAGTTTTGAAATTTTCGGAGATTCTCTAGTGGGACCCGCGACGCTCTACGGAAGCTAAGGCTCGTAATCAATTCTTAGCTTTCCGCCTCCGGAAATTTGTAATTTATTCTGTACCCAAAGAACCTAGTTATTGCTCCTACGATCTTTTAAACTTTGTTTTTATGTCCAACTTTTTTCTTTTGTAATTAACCTCGATAGTTATCATTTTGTATAAAATGCTAATAACTGATGCATCGAGGTCATATATGGAAGAAGTGGGGGTTTAAAAATTCAGGATTCCTTGGTGGGCCCGTAATGAAGACAAATATTCATTTTTTGATGCATGCAGTCGGAAATTTTTTATTTATTCGATACCCAAAGAGATAGTTATTGCTCATATGCTCCTCTACAGCTTTTTCTATGCCCTACTAATTTGGGTGAAATGTTAAACTATCTTCTTTATTTTCAGCCTTCTATCTAGCCTTTTGGATACCAATTTCTAAAATTGATTATATGCTCTAAAATCAAGCCTTGTGGATATCAATTTCTAAAACTCATTAGCTGCATTGTTGTCTATATTCATTTTCGCTCGATTGCAGTCTATTGATCATCCTCGATTTCGACGAGCAATTAGTAACTTGATCATCACTCGACAAACAAACAACATATTGGTATAAAAAGCTTTAGATTCCATTATTAATTGAGCAAAATTTCTTGAGAACTCGATATTGGTGAAGATTAGTTTTTTCTAATCTTCTTTATTTAGTTTTATATTTATTTATAACTTATATTTAGATGAATTCATTACTTTTACCCTTTTCTCTTTTGGAGTGTGTGATTTTCAGACTCTAACTTCTATCTTTGGTTTTCCCCTTTATTTAAGTCCAATTTGCATGAAAATTATGAATTTATCTACCTAAAATGCTATTTTCTCCTAAATGTAAATCTGATTTCATTGTTCACTCTGATTGAAGTTATGTCGGTGTTGTAAATTGTCTTCATTAGGGCCTACTTCTTCATGGTTTTGTCATAATCATAAGTAAACATCAATCTAAGTAACTCGATAATGATATTTATCATATAACTGTGCATATTAGATGCATAAAAATCTATGTTGATCTCTCATAGCGGTTCACGAAAGTACTCGATGCAATCCTTCGCTCCATTCGACAGATATGCACGTCATTCTTGTGAGACAACAAGCTTGAGGGATCGAGATGCCAACGCATAGTTTCTTGGGAGAAGGCATGTTGTCCGTTGGATGAAAGCAGCCTCGAGATTAGGCAACCCGAAGACATCATCGACATGCTTCAAAATAAACTCGTGTGGAGAATGAGGACACCGAGCACACCTTTGGGATCCCTTGTGTCGACTAAGTATGGCGAGTGGGCTCATCGACTATTTGTCATCGAGGATGTGAAAAGGTGGGCAAATTAGCAACGACATTGGCTATAAATGAGACAGTCTGATTCGCTGGAGTATGGGCCAATGTGACATTAGTGCATGGCATGACACTCAGCTTGGGGAAGGCCCCTTTGGCAACCCATCCACAATTCATACTCTCTTGGCCTTGTCTCACAATAGTTCAACTTCTTGAAGGAGATACTCGTAGCTTCTTAGAGAGACATGAACTCCCACTTAGATTATTAGAGGACATGTCAGAGACTATGATTGACTAAGAGGAGTATATGGAAGAAAGATCGCCAAAGGTGGAGAGGCGAGAGAGAATATGAGCGATAGATGGAGATTGTGAGAGAAAGTTGTAAGGGAATAGAGCGTGAACTACGGAGAGTAGGATTGAGGGAAAAAACCATCTTCAACGAAGGCAATGCGAGAATAATAGAGGAAAAGGGAGAGCAAGCGGAGAAGAAAGAGAAAACAAAAAGAGAGAGAGCAAGGGAGATACGAGAGAAATTTAGAGGGAGACGATACAATTTCAAGAGAGAGAAAGAGCGTTAGGAAAGATGGTGAAACGGGAGAAGAGATGAGGAGGAAAAAGTATGCCGAGAATATTACATTGAGAGCGATGGGAAGATGGGGGAAGAACGAGGGAGAGAGAGATTTTTAAGAAGACAAAAAAAAAGAAGGACGAAGAGAAAATGAGATCACAGAGGAGATGACAGAATAGAGAGTTAGAGAATGTGCGGAGAAGATAAAATTTATAGAGGAAGAGCAGGACAAGAGAGGGAACGACAGAGATACGGCGAGATGTGTAGAGAGATCGCGAGGAAGAAGAAGAGAGGACTTCAGAAAATAAAACGATAGAGGGTGATAACATGCTATATTAACATAATAAAAACATGATTTTTTTGATGCATATTAAGGTATAAATGATTTCATTTCCATGCATGTTATCATACTCATGTGTATTTTTTTCTATCATTCCATGAAAAAAAGTAATTATAATCTCAAAAATACCTTAAATTAGGGTTAAATATGATGATTTAAAAAGACAAGTAATTAATAACCCATCTTTACTTGAGATTATAAATGTTTTTTTAAAGTGAAAAATAATGAGAGAAAATGATTTACAAACATTTATTTATATTTTTCTTAAGTTTAAAAAGCCTTAAAAATAAATGTGTTTTTTTGAAATAAAATTTAAAAACTCTCATTATTTATCAATTTTTTTATCTTTTAGAATGATAGATAATTAAATTTCGGATCAAATGAAAGAAATTTGGATTAATTTGGAGTTATATATTAAAAAGTTATGAATTTTTCTATTTTTTTAGGGATTTTTTTCTGGATTTTTCTGAATTAATTTTGATTTAAATCATTTAAAATAAATTAAAAAAGAGCAAAAATGTGGTTTAATTTTGCGCAGGACCCACGTGGATGCGACGTGGCATGCAAGGCCACGTGGGAGCACCACGCAGACGCACGCGGTGCCTACGCGGCGCAATATTTACTTATATTTATATAGTTTATCATATATATAGTAAGTTCAGCCTTCCGTATATCAGAAGGGTATTCAACCCTTAGATTCGTCGCACCTTATAAACCAAACGATTTCCTTTAATTTTTCCCACGTGGGACTAAGTCCCACAGTTTATTTGAGTGCAGGACACGCGGCTGAAATCGAGGCATTAGATCACGATTGAGCGTGCCGATCGAGAGGACGCGCGGTCCACCGGATCGGATCAACGCACGTGCCTTAAATGCAAGTGTTGTAACGGCCGTGATGCGATCCGCGGGAGCATCGTGATCGCTGGATCGCGATCCAACGGCAACAAATCGAGGCGTTTGTATAACGCTAATCCACGCGGATCATCCAGGCCGTCGATCGAGATCAGACGGCTACGACTTAACTGAAACGGTCCACGATGGACCGTTCCATTGTGACCGTCGATCGTTTTGATCGGACGGTTACGCCCAAATGTGCTATAAAACTAAGTGTTCTTCTGATGTTCAAACCATTCGAGTTGGAAATCAATCTAATTGATCTGTCTAGACACCTCCCCTCTCGTTTCTCTTGATCTCAACGTGTTCTACCTTCAATTTCGCACCTCCGGAGCTCTTGAAATCAAGATTTCATCGTGTACATCGGTAGAAATTGCAGCTTGAACTCGCGAAGGTGTTCTTCGGCTTTTTCGTCGATTAATCGATTTAATCGAGCTAATCCGATCACTAATCGTGGTTAGTGGAAGCGGTTTTTACCAAGATTTAGCTGATTCAAGTTTGATTTCGATTTAGATTAGGATTTAAGGTTCAATTTGGTTAAATTTTAGATAAAATCGTGATTTTCGATTCCGAAATTTTCTATCCACTTCAATTATTGATTTCTCCGCAAAATCAAGTCTAAATTAGACGATTCTTGATTCCGTGGAATTGATTTGAAGTTATCTTTCATAATTTACCATTTTTCCCAATTTCTATCATCAATTCATCGTCCGATTTGATCAATTTTGAATAATACATCAAGAATTTCCTTATTTCCATGTGGATTCGACCCTTATTTACCATTATGCCACTCAATTCGAGTTAATTTCCCAAAATTGGTAAGTTCGGTATTATTTTTGACACGAGACCATGTGAAATCAACGACCTCGCGGTCTCGTCTCGTTAGAGGGTTAGGAAGAGAGAGAGAGAGAGATAGATAACTTTTGGGGGAAGAAGGGATTAAAAGCAGACAAGTCGGGGAAGTCAATTGAAATGCGGAAGAAGAGTTAGAGATTCAAAGACTGGCAAAAGAGAGAGCACGGAGACGACGCGGTAGAGATGGAGAAGAAGAACTAAACTTCACATAAAAAGAAGCCACTTTCCAATGCATCCTCCCGACAAAAGAAACTACAAGCAAAATTTATAAATGCCAAACCCTGAGAGAGAGAGAGTGCGCGAGGAAGAAGAAGAAGCCGAAAACTGAAGAAGGAAGAAAGAAGACCCCCGAGAGGGAGCTTTTTCCAACTTTAATTCTCCCCTTCAGCTAGGCTCTCCTTCGGCTGGGCTCACATATCATTGACTGGGCTCACACTTTCTTGCTTTGGACAGCCCATTATGCCTTTTAAACCTTCTATTTTGGAGAATCTTGCTACTCTTCATCTTGTATAGTTCCTGAAAATAAGAAAAACAAAATTCATGTAAAATAAACTCTTTTTGATGCACTAATAGTTTACAACATCAAGTTATGAGATAGTAGAGGAGATGATGTATTCAAGAGTTTAATAAAGTTAAATAAGAGTAATCAATGGGTGGTTGTAACTACATTTTATGTTCTTATAAATGTCTAGGGACCAGCCTACCTGGACCCTCACATCATATGGTAGTTGCTATTGTAGTTCCTCTTGGGAGCATTTTTTACGAGCCTTTGACTCGCCAACTAGCTCTCAAGGAAACCCTCTTATGTGTATCACTATTGCATACATGTTGCGAGAGATATGGAAAGGGTGAAACAGTTTGCGTTTCAGAGGCAACACGATGAATGCCATAGAGATTATGCGACATGTCGCCCAATGGCTTAGTAGTACCTTTTTGGTGCCTATTGCACCGAAACGCTCGAGTTCCGTGTGTGAGGCACTCCGGGTTTGGGGTATCCATATTACTCCTACGACAATTCGGACTAGTGTTCGTTTTGTCACGTGAACACCTCCGCAGCCTAGACATCTCAAGCTCAATGTGCACGAAGCATCTAGAGGTAACCCTAGCCAAGCATGAGGGGAGACATATTACACGACGATTGTGGCCACATAATATTTGCTTTCTCTCACTTCTACGATGTTCATACTAGCACGCGCCAGAGGCTATGGGGATCCGAGATGGCTTGTCTGCTTAGTGAAGCACGCGATCTTCGAGATATTGTCTTTAAATCAGATTCACGCGTGTTAGTTGACATGCTCCGTTCAAGTCATTATGCACATTGGTGGCTCAAAAGTATAAGGATTTACATCATGCGACGTCGGAATCGATATCGAGCTATCAACCACCGGGCTTTTGAGAAGGGAACCGGACAACAAATGCACTAACCTCCTATGCAATGCGCGGTGGGTTCTAATGTCAATAAACTTTTGAGATTTCGATCAAAACATTGAATGCAACGAGAAAAAAACATTAAATCGGATATTCAAAAAACCAAGCCACCAATAATAGACGATCCTATCATCTAGTATGAATGAGAAAAACATACTTACAAGGTTTTCTTGTTGGAGTTATTGAAGCTATTGACGAGACGAGATCGCGAGGTCGTCGATTTCACGCGAGTATCGCTGTAGTAAATTTATTCCAAACTTACCAATTTTAGGAAAATTAACTCGAATTGAGGGGTATAATGGTAAATAAGGGTCGAATCCACAGGGAATTAAGGAATTTCTTGACGTAATCGTCAAATTTGATCAAATCGGATGAGAAATTGATGGTAGAAATTGGGGAAAATGGTATTTTTAAGAAAGAAGACTTTCAAATCGATTCCACGGAATCAAGAATTATCGAATTTGGACTTG
>CM044113.1:12150986-12184219 GCA_024174645.1 Lemna minuta
AAGAGAGAGGAATGGGATAACAAAGGGATTCCTATTGATTTCTTGAGATCATTACTTTACAAATATACAAGGTACCTATGATATGGTGGATGTGGTTTGGACAATTAGGAACCTATATCAAAGGTAAAAAGGTGGTTGACTTGGTCTTTCAAAGAGTTCTAAGTATCTAGGGATAAAAGTTAATTCCTTTTGACCAAGTCAATATTTAGATCAGTTGATAAATAAGAAAAGGAGGGAAGATAATTCCCTTAATATATACACTCTCTTTAATTATTTAGAGAGGTCTTCTTCATCCATTTAATAAATGGATAATTTCTCAAGTTGATGGATAAGAAAGAGGAGGAGGAGGAGGAGGATAGGTTCACTTAGAACCCTTGTGTTCATACTTAGAAATAATTCTCCATCAGTTTTTTTTATAAATACCCTCATAATTATGTCTATATCCACCAACATCCATAAACCTTATTTAGATCTTACTAGTTAATAACTCTATAGACCAAATAACACCTTATTGGCCAATCTTAATTAATTATCAACATCAACGTATAGATTAATTAATCAATGATCAATTTAACCCAATCGATAGGTTGAGTTGCCAGCCTGTTGGGTACTATGCTACACCAAGTACTCTAAGGAGATATGGAGCATGTAAGAACTCGCTTATGACACCTTTCGTCATCATTTACCGTTTATGTATAATCCTTCATCCGCACGAGACTTATGAATGACTTAAGGTATGGTCAACTGTCAAACCCTAATCAGTCACTCAAGTTAATACTGATGCATGTAGAAATCATCGGGAACTCCTCCGATATTTTGACTAACTTAGCAAGGGATGTCATCCCATCTTATTCCTCGAGTCAATCTCCTCGAAGACTGAGGGCGGATGATCCCATCTTGATCACACAATCATCTTTGTGACTTCATGTCGTATCTAATATATGACATTTTAGATATCTCGTGGCTAGGGATTCATAAGTTATAATCAAAACATGATCATCCATCCACAAGATATCATTGGTGTCTAAAGTCAAATGACCATATACACAACCATGACATCAATCAACCTGATTGACAGTTAGGTATGATACCATTCAGGAATTCATACGAATCGATTCAGTGAACTCTTTCTCCAAATAGTACCCACTACCTATATTTAGTGTCTTCACACCGATGGCTATAGGATTAACCATACTCATCATATGAGTTGGATTATATAGTGTTATTATTTCTAGATAATTCGATGTCCTTCTCTAATATCTCACAATATTTAGAACATATGAATGTTTAGAACATATGTTTAAAGACTAGTGACCACTATATTATGATCTCATCATAATTCACTTAGTCATTGCACATGCTCTTGGACTTCATTGCAAACATCACACAAGAATGACAATGAATAAATTACATTTCAATGAACATAAACAAGATACATAAAAGTGTGATTGGCTTATAGGCCACATAATATCCATAAGTGCGTTCCCTTCAACTATCCCTCTTCACCATATAACGAGATATACCACAGGAGGCTTGAGGATGCCATCGTCTCGAGCAACTTGGTACGCCTTCCCTACACATTAGGCACACCCTTTTCCCTACATCCCATCGTCAATGGTGTATCGCTTGGGGCTCCATGCCTTAACGTGTGCGAGAGCATTCTCGTGTAGAGTCATGAATTGGCATCATCACGCACTACTTGATGTCAAGTTCACGAGGTTCCCTCCACCTAGAGTCGACACGGTTAAATCGACCCATCCTTGCATCTTGGACATACGAGATGCCACCTGGAAGCCTAGTGCCCATATAGGCTTCCCCCTGCATCTCGGGTAATAGAGATCCAACCAGGGTTTATGGAATTAGGTGATTCCCAACCTTCATCTATTTCATCGGCGCCTCTACTCCTTGATTCGGGATACCTGACAAGGAGATACTCACCACCAAATTATGTCAGGTGTGTACCTTCTCCCCTTGGCATGGGTCAATACTTTGGGCTCACGTGTGTTTGGAGCAGTCCCTGGCTGGGGGTCAACAACAAACTAAAACACGCACAAAAAAAAACTATGTTGATCAAGTGCCTTAAGTAGAAGTGGTGACGCGACTCATAGAATGCTCGGAAGATTTTTCATTATTAAACTTCACATGACTATCATATTCACCATGTATGTTTGTCAAAATAAATGATGGAGTAGGAGGCACATAACCTATGTACATTTGGTTCGCCAATTTTCTATCAAATTTGTTGAGGCAGTCATCAGATTTACCAAAATACTGACAACGGGCATAAGGAAAACCATCATTGATATTTCAACTGATACCATGCATTTTTATGTATTTAATTTATAAGTCTTTGATGATTTTAAAAAATAAATCACATCATTAGTTTAAACGTGTTATCATGATGTTATTAGATTTTTTGCTATGCGTCATATCATGTGATTTGTAGGCTAAACTTAGTGTTAAATTGCTTTTAATTTTATGCATATTTGGCATTTGAAGTGTTGCATGGTGACGGATCGAGACCGCGAGTTTGTTGAAATCACACAATTAATAGTCAAAATGATATCAAAACTCACAAATTCTAGAAAATTATTACAAATTAAGGGGTATAGTAGTGAATATGGGTCGAATCCACGGATAAATAATGGATTTTTTTAGAGATCTTTTGAAATTCGATCAAATCGGATGATGAATTGAGGTGAGAAATTAAAGAAATTGATATTTTTGGAAAGAGAACTCAAAGATGAATCCACGGAATAAAAAATCACTTGATTTGGATCAAGATTTTGCGGAGAAATCAAAGAGTGAATTAGAGAGAAAATTCTGAACGTGAAGAGAGAGAAATTCGAAATAAATCTAAAATTATCAAAATTTACGATTCTAAATTAAAATCTAATGATACATGACGAAAGATTAGGAGGAAAACACATTATCTAACCCAAGATAGTGATCAAAATGATCTAATTAATCGCCGGATTCAAGGCTTTTCATTCCACGATTTTGAAAATGATCTTCGATGTTCAAGAGGCGAATTCTCCCTATTCAATCGACGAAATCTCACTTTCAACCACTTCGTGGACACAGAAATGTGTATAAAAGCGATTGAAAGCAAGATATTCAACGATGGTGGTGTCTAGACAATTCAATTGCTCTAAATCATCCCATAATGCATTACAATGTCGAAGAACATCTCAATTTATAGTGAATTTGGGCGTAACCGTTCGATCTGGCGTTTTATCTTCGATCAACGGCTCTAATGAAATGCATAGATGCAAATCATTACCATTAAGTCGTGGCCATTGGATTGGATATGGACCGCCGAGATTTCGCCACATCGCGCGCCTTAAAAGTAACGCACGGAACGCCATTTGTTGGATCTTGATCTAACGCTTCAGATACGTTTTCGTTGGTTTTAATCTCAGCCATTATAAATCATTTTCAAAACGATTCACTGACGAATAGAATTGCGCCACGTACCCCTCACCTTAAGTGACGATCGACGATTGCAATTTAATAGCGCGATCGGACTCTCCACGTGCTGCCGCATCATCTCTCGCCTTTGATCGTCAATCATGATTGATCGGACGCTCCAAATTGCGCCACATCACCTGCGCACTTATAGAAATATGAAAATTTGATTTTTAATTCTGAAAAATCTTAAAAAATTCATTAAAAATTTAAAAAAATTAGAAAAAATCCCTAAAAATTAGAAAATTCATAAATTTCAAAATACAACTCCAAATTAATCCAAATTTATTTTATTGGATCATAAATTAAATTATCTATCGTTATAAAAAGTCAAAATATTTAAATAACAAGAGGATAAATTCTTATTTAAAAAATATACTCGTTTCTCTTAAAAATTAAAACTTAGAAAAATAAATGAGTATATGATAACATGTTAATTATACATAATAATACGTGATTATTGATGCATATTTAAACATAAAAGCTTTCATTCCTATGCATGTTATCATACTTATGAGTATTTATCTATCATTCTATGGAAAAGTCATTATAATCTCAAAATATTTTAAATTAGGGTTAATTATGATAAATTATAGATAAATAATTTTATAACCTATCTTTTATTAAGATTTTAAATGGTTTTTAAAGTTAAATAATAAGAATAATCATTTTTATAAATATTTACTTAATTTTCTAAAGTTAAAATCTTAAAGAAGTAAATGTATTTTTGAAAAATAAATTAAAACTATTGTTATTTATTAATTTTGACTATTTATAACGATAGATAATTAAATTTCTGATCAAATAAAAGAAATTTCAATTAATCTGGAGTTATATTTTGAAAGTTATGAATTTTCTAATTTTTAGGGATTTTTCTATAATTTTTGTGAATTTAAAATAAATTTCTAAGGATTTTCCGTAATTATAAATCGGAACACGTTGAGATCAAGAGAAACGAGAGGGAAGGTGTCTAGACAGCTCAATTAGATTGAATTCCAACTTGGATGCTTAGAATCGTCGAAGAACATGTCATTTTATAGTACATTTGGGCGTTACCGTCCGATCGTTTCGATCGACAGTTACGATGGAACGGTCCATCGTGGACCGTTTCAAACATGTTGTGGCCGTTCGATTTTGACGAACGATATGGATGATTAGCGCGATGGCAGTTATAAAAACGCCTTGATTTGTCGCCGTTGGATCGTGATCCAACGATCACGATGCTCCCCGCTAGATTTAATCGTGACCGTTATAACGCCTGTCTTTAAGCCACATGCGTTGATCGCGATCAGTGGTCCGCGCACCACGTGATCGACGCACGGATTTCCACGGCGCCGACGATCCGACGCGTCGCGAGAGGCCACGTCACCTGCATCAAAAACACTGTGTGGGACTTAGTCCCACACGGGAAAAATTAAAGGAAGTCGTTAGGTTTAAAAGGAACGACGGTTTTAGGGGTTGAATACCCTTCCGATATACGGAAGGCTGACTTTACTATAGATAAGATAAACTATATAAATATATGTATATAAT
The DNA here is from genome assembly GCA_024174645.1 of Lemna minuta. NCBI lineage: Eukaryota > Viridiplantae > Streptophyta > Magnoliopsida > Alismatales > Araceae > Lemna > Lemna minuta. The sequence goes on from CM044113.1 coordinate 12,155,988, forward strand.
GCGTCGCGTGGGTCCACGTGGCGCTGCCAAGTGGCCTTGCGTGCCACGTCACAGCCACGCGGGTCCCCACGTGGAAAAACCCCGCTTTTTGCTCCTTTTTAATTCATTTTTATTATTTTAAAATCGAAATAAATTCAGAAAAATCCAAAAAAAATCCCTAAAAATAGAAAATTCACAACTTTTAATATGTAACTCCATATTAATCCAAATTTCTTTCATTTGATCCAAAATTTAATTATCTATCATTCTAAAAAATAAAAATTGATAAATAATGAGAGTTTTAAATTTGATTTCAAAAACACATTTATTTTTAAGGATTTTAAACTTAAGAAAATATAAATAAATGTTTATAAATCATTTTCTCTCATTATTTTCACTTTAAAAACATTTATAATCTTAAGTAAAGATGGGTTATTAATTATTTGTCTTTTAAATCATCATATTTAACCCTAATTTAAGGTATTTTGAGATTATAATTACTTTTTCATGGAATGATAGAAAAATACACATAAGTATGATAACATGCATGGAATTGAAATCATTTATACCCTAATATGCATCAAAAATCATGTTTTATTATGTTAACATAGCATGTTATCAGCCTTGACCATAATGTTTTCAGTTATGAGACTTAACTTCACGTGGAACCCAATGACAACATTTTTGTGGAAGGTTTTATGTGTTTTCAATGCTTCCCTGATGGCCGAAGAATGAGATGTGGAATCTCATTGATCTCATGATGATCTTGGCAGTTATGGTGACTACAATGAAGATCCATTAGCATATATCATACAAAGTCTTCATGTTCTCCATCAACCATGGAGGTATTGCTCAAGTAGGAGGTAGTTATGGCTTAACTACTTGACTTCACTCCTTGTTGGAAGCTTTTTCTATGCTGAACTATCTTCATAAAAGCTTTGATCAGTCTTGACTTCGATTTAATTCATGCATGGGCTTTGACTTGAAGTTATCACTGAAGATAATCACTTCCATAAGTTACTAACATATAGATATCTCCTATGCTTCTAACTATGGGTGGTTGATCAAAGAAGTAAAGGAATTTAAACAATATGTTTCCTACTGATTTTGAAATAATTTATTCACACGAGGTACCTATGATATAGTGAGTGTAGTTTGGATGATGAGGAACCTATATCAAGGTAAGAGGTGGTTGACTTGGTCCAAATATGGAATTCTAAGTGTTCTAGAGATGAAGGTTTAATTGCATATGACAAAGTCAATCTTTAGATCAGAATATAATTGGGAAATGAGGGAAACTAAGTCCCCTTGGATCTACACTCTCTTTTAATGTCTTATAGAGGTCTTCTTCAATCATTTCATGAATGGATAATTTCTCAAACTTGTGAATAAGGAGGAGTATGCTATTTTGTTGCTGCTGGGAATGAGTTATCTTCCTTAGTTCATACCAAGGTTCACTTGGAACCCTTGTGTCCTTGTGTTGAAATAATTATCCATAAGAATTTGGGCGTAACCGTCCGATCTGGCGTTTTATCTTCGATCAACGGCTCTAATGAAACGCACCGATGCAAATCATTACGATTAAGTCGTGACCGTTGGATCGGAGATGGACCCCCGAGATTTCGCCACGTCGCGCGCTTTAGAAGTAACGCGCGAAACGCCATCCATTGGATCTCGATGTAACGCTTCAGATACGTTTTCGTCTGTTTTAATCTCAGCAGTTATAACTCTTTTGTTTAACAGCTGAGATTAAATTGTTTTAAAAACTATTCACCGACGAAAAGAATTATGCCACGTACCCCCACCTTAAGTGACAATTGACGATTGCAATTTAATCGCGCGATCAAACGCTCCACGTGCTGCCACATCATCTCCCGCCTTTGATCGTCGATCGCGATTGATCAGATGCTCCAGATTACGCCACGTCACCTGGGCACTTATAAAAATCCAAAAAATTGATTTTTAAATCTGAAAAATCATGAAAAATTCATTAAAAATTTAGAAAAAATCCAAAAAAATCCCTCAAAATTAGAAAATTAATAAATTTCAAAATACACGCCATATCAATCGAAATTTGTTTCATTGGATCATAAATTAAACTATCCATCATTACAAAAAGTCAAAATATTTGAATAAAAAGATGATAAATTCTTATTTAAAAAATACAGTCATTTCTCTTAAAAATTAAAACTTAGAAAAATAAATGAGTATATATAAATAATTTTCTCTCATTATTTAGCATTAAAAAACAATTATAATCTCAAATATAGATGTGAATAATATACTTTAAAAATATATTCTTAAAATGCATAATTATCCCTAAAATAATGTATTTTGAGATTATAACTTAAATTTGCATGAAATGATAGATATGCACTCGAAGTGTGATAACATACATAAAAATTGAATATTTTATGCCTTCATTTGCATCAATAATCATATTCTTTCATGTTAAGATTGCATGTTATCACATGGTCAAACGAAGGTGATTTAATCGCTTGTGTAAAGTTTGTAATCGTAGGCGTGAATGAGGAAAGATGATACATGAAGAGGAAAAATGATTCTAATGCAAATTTTTCCCTTTTCATTCATGCTCTTGTTTTGTTTCTAGGTCATATGATACAAAATATATCAAAACAAGGTTTAGATTGGTGAAATTTATACCCAAAAATGAGTTTTCTACAATATGAATGTTTTAAGAATATAGTTTTCCCTATTTTTCAATATTTTTTATTGGTTTGTGCTTTTTATGAGTTTTCCTATCCTATATTTTTTAATTTTTGTTTGAATTAAAAAAAAATCAATTTTGTATGCGTGTGTTAATGTGACTTGCTAATGTGGCATCATGTACATATGTCATTAAGGCATGACTCCCAATTAGCTCACACGTAGAAACATCAACGGGGACTATTATCTCTAATAATAATTGTTATTTATTAGTCATAATGGGGTGCATATGCAAAGGCCAAACTTATCTTTTATTTGTTTCAATATATGACTAATATAGTTTTAATCGCAGGGACGCATGGCGCGTTGTTGATCGCTAGATACGGTGGACTCGGTCCACCGGTCATCTTTATAGGCGTGACACATGGAAGCATAAGAACTATCAGATGTAATGGACCATGTGACCATTAGATCCCACTTCCCATATCAAGCCAGATATGCTCAATATTATCTCTCTTTGTGCAACGAATCACAACGTCACATGCGACGTAATCTCTCGTGTTTCGCACTTAGAAGAAGAGACCCAATGAATGGAACTTATCCCTCACTCTCTCTCTCCCTTTAGCTAACCAAAACGTGACACATGGCACAATTTGGTAGCTCTCGATCAAAGATTTGATCAATTGAACAGTTGTGATCAAATCAAGCATGTTTTTAGGAAAAATCAATGATCATAAGAAGCTCTAAATTGAATCATGATATATCGTGATCCCAATCAAATTAGGGGTTAAAATTTTATCATCATGATCATCATTTCAAGCTCTATAAATATATTGTGGCCGATTTAAATTACAAGACAAATGTATAGGGTTTTCAATGTTTCATTTTGTACTTTTAGCATTGGTTAGCCATGAGGAAAGAAGATATCAATTGATCATTCTTCATGCATAGAACATCATGTCTAGTGAGCTTCTTAACTTTTCTATTCATTCATCATGTTAAATGCAATATACTACGTTTGGGCAAAATATGCAAGCTCTCAAAGGTATGTTTGATTGGATAGCACTGTTAGTGTATGTTTTTATCAATAATCTTCGAGTTATAATAATTTTCCATAAATATTTATGTTTTCTCAATATTTTTATCGGTATTTTCACATTTTAAACATTGAATCACATATTCATCGTTGATCAAGGGTTTCCAATTTCCAAGAGTTTAGAAGCGTTTGATCAATTCATTGCATTTTATAATGGATATTATATGGCCTATAAGTCAATCACACTTTCATGTATCTCATTTATGTTCATCGAAATGAAATTTATTCGTTGTCATTATTGTGCGATGTTTACAATGAAGTTCATGAGCATAAGCATTGACTAAGTAAATTATGATGAGATCATAATACAATGATCACCAGTTTGTAAACACATGTTCTAAACATTCTTATTGGCGGGATATTTGAAAAGGACATCGAATTATCATGAAAGAATGACACTATCTAATCATACTCATGATAAGTATGGTTGATCCTGTAGTCATTAATGTTGACATATTAAGGATAAATAGTTTGTGCTCTCTAGAGAAAGAGGTTACTGCATTTATTTGTATACCTAAATGTCAATCGAGTTGATTCGTGTCATGGTTGTGTATGTGGTCCTCGACTTGAGACGCAAAAAAACATCTTGTGGATAGGTGATTGTGTTTTGATTATAACTTACGAATCCCTGGCCATGGGATATCTAAAACTTCATATATTGAATATGACATGAAGACTATAAAGATGACTGTGTGATTAATATGGGATCATCTGCTCTTGGTATTTGAAGAGATTGACTAAAGGAATGAGATGTAATAAAATCCTTGGGCAAGGTGATGGATATTATGTGGCCTATAAGCCAATCACACTTTCATGTATCTTGTTTATGTTCATTGAAATGAAATTTTTTCATTATCATTCTTGTGTGATGTTTGAAATGAAGTCCATGAGCATGTGCAATGACTAAGTGAATTATGATGAGATCATAATATAGTGATCACTAGTCTTTAAATATATGTTCTAAACATTCCTATTCGTGGGATATTCGAGAAGGACATCAAATTATCCGGAAAGAATAGCACTATCTAGTCCATCTCGTATGATGAGTATGGCTGATCCTATAGCCATCGGTGTGGAGACACTAAGGATAGATAGTGGGTGCTCTTTGGAGAAAGAGTTCACTGAATTGATCCGTATGAATCCCTGAATGGTATTATACTTAACTGTCGATCAGGTTGATTCATGTCATGGTTATGTATGTGATCCTTTGACTTGAGACATCAAAGACATCTTGTGGATGGATGATTGTGTTTTGATTATGACTTATGAATACCTAGTCACGGGATATCTAAAACGTCATATATTGGATACGACATGAAGTCCACGAAGATGATTGTGTGATCAAGATGGGATCATCCACCATAGGTATTTGAGAAGATTAACTCAGGTAATGAGATGCGATGAAATCCTTGGCCAAGGTAATAGAAATATCGAAGGAGTTCTCGATGATTTCTACACGCATCAGTACTAACTTGAGTAACCGATTAGGGTTTGACAGTTGACCATACCCTAAGTCATTCATGAGTCTAATGTGGTTGAAGGATTATACATACACGGTAATCGATGACGGGAAGGTTCCATAAGTGAGTTCTTATATACTCCATATCTCATAGTATACGTGGTGTACCTTGGCACCCAACGGGCTGGCAACTCAACCTATCGATTGGGTTAAATCAATCCTTGATTAATTAATCTATATGTGGATATAGATAATTAATTAAGGTTGACCAATAAGGTGTTATTTGGTATATAGAGTTATTAACTGGTGAGATATATGGACCTAGAGGGTCACACACATGAGGTTTATGGATATTGGTAGATATAGACATAATTATGAGGGTTTTTATGAAAAAACCTTATTCCAAATGTCTATAAATAGGGGGAGAACGACCACAATTGAAGGTGCCCATGCAAGCCTTGTGGGAATTCTCTCATTTATTCTCTTGCTCTCTTGGTGAAGAGCTTTGAAGAGGAGATCCAACCATCTGGAGACCATGTGGATACCGCTAGAGGCTAGACACTAGAATAGCTTCAAGAACTCCTTCAAGGAAACCTGTAAGTATGTTTTATCATACATATTAGATGATAAGATCATATGTTCTTGGTTCTTCAATATTTTGAATATCCGATTCAATGAATTCCGCTGCATTTGATGTTTTGATCAAAATTTCGGAAAGTTATCGACCTCATATCCCATCACAAGGTAGTAGAAATATTGGAGAAGGAGTTATCAATGATTTCTTATGTGCATCAATACTAACTTCAGTGACCGATTATGATTTGATAGTTGACCAAACCCTAAGTCATTCATGAGTCTCGTGCGGACGAAGGATTATACATACATGATAATTGATGAGTTTTTATATCATATTTCTTAGAGTACTTGGTATAGCTTGGCACCCAATGGGCTGATAACTCAACCTATCGATTGAGTTAAATCGATATTTGATTACTTAATCTATATTTTTATGTGGATAATTTTTTAAGGTTGACCAATTGGTGTTATTTGCTCTATAGAGTTATTAAATAGTGAGATATGTGAACCTAAAGGGTCACATGCATAAGGTCTATGAATGTTGGTAGATACATATATAATTACGAGGGTTTTATGAAAAAACCTCATAACAAGTGTCTATAAATAGGGAGAGAACGACTACAACTTAAGGTGCCCATGTAAGCCTTGTGAGAATTCTCTCCTTTATTTCCTTTCTCTCTCGCTTAATAGCTTTGAAAAGGAGATCCAACCATCCGGAGTCTGTGTGGATGTTGCTAGAGGCTAGACACTTTCATCGTTTCAAGAACTCCTTCAAGAAAACCTTGTAAGTATATTTTCTCATACATATTAGATGATAAGATCCTCAGTTCTCAGTGTCTTGGTGTTTTGAATATCTGATTCAATCTATTTTGTTGTATTTGATGTTTTGTTCAAAATTTCAAAAGTTTGTTGACCTCATAACCCATCATCCTCGTAGTCATCGTACGCGATAATGACAAGACACTTGCCCATGCGTTTGAGATTCATACATTTCTCAGATGCCTCAAATGACACATCTTCTTGTTGTATCTAAGAATAATTTCTTGATCTATATTTATGTGTAACAATATATCGTGCAAGACATTAGCTTTCATTCAACCATAAAATTTGTCCCAATGCAGGTAAAGGTACAAAATTGGAGCGTGGTCCATGGTCTAATATGTCAAGTGATCCTAACCGCAATAGGTGGACAATATAAAATGAGAGAAAAAAGGAATACAATAAAAGAATAGATTTTCCACACGCGGGACTAAGGCCTACTAACTAGTTGACCCGATTATGATATATTTTCAAACAAGCCTCTAGTGGATCCTCAACTTTCTTTGTTAATTTTCCCCTTTAAAGGAAACACCCACTATAATTTTCTTTGAATGTCCAAGGGAAAAGGGTAGGTGATTTGTCTTCCCCATCAACTTAGACTGGGATACTTTCTTCCCTGGGTCATTTACCCTCGTTTCTAGTAGTTTTGAAAGCATATATATGTCATCAATTCTTTTGCCAAGGGTCTTTCTATTAAAGCTGACGATGGTTTTCTCAACTCCCTCAACTCGAGCCTTGAAAGACTTGGACGAATTTATACAATTTACAAAAATATGTGCCGTGTTTCCCAAGCATCCAAGGTTTCTAAAATAAATGGTTGGTTAGGAAGGTATTCGCTTCTCCTCGTAGTGGTCATATCGCTCCGCACGGGCAATTACTTTTAAGGAGTGTTACTCGACCAAATCCCAACATGATATCCATCACATGGTTCATAATTAGTATGCAAACTTCTTAATTCTTAGAACCCTAATACTAAAAAAATCAAAATAAAAAGCAATTATCTAACATTTCAAATTGTCAACACAAAAAACTTGAGCCAATTATGTGTTTATTTAATTCATTCGCGGTTGTCTTAGATTAAATTGGAGTCCTTCAAAATTCTTATTCCATATTAATGATAAAAAAATGTGATCACTCTAAAGATCAGATAGAGCTCACAATAATTTATTTTAATAAATAAAATATGACCATATTTATTATCCAAATTTCAGAATTCACGAGCATTCTCTTGTGGAAACTCCAAAAAGTCAATGGCCCAATAAATATGATAATTGACAAATGAGAGAGAATAGGGGAGATACCTAGAAAGAGGGGAGAGAGGTAGAGAGGAGATATGCTATCATGATCTAAATCAGCACAGAGGGAGAGAGAGAGGTAATTGATAGATTGAGGGAGAAAGAGAGAGAGGCTATTGATGGATGAGAGAGAGAGAAAGAGAGATAATTAAGAGAGAGAGAGAGAGGCCATTATGATATCAATCAATCCATCGAGGCAGATACGATTCACGGGCCACACCTCATTGAACAGACATTTAAGAAAAGACGGCGACAAGAAGTTGCTAGAAAGACTCAACCAACAGAAAAAAAACTCTCTCACATCTCCTCTCCTCTCCGATTTCCTCTTCCGGAGGCCGATCGGTGGCCGCCGGAAGGTGCCTGTCGTCTAAAATGCGGTCCTCCTGTTCCCTGGGAATTCTTTTCATAGGGTTGGGGTTTTGCCTTTTTGCCGTTGGCGCATCCGCTCAAAGTGCCTATCAGAGTGAAGGATTTGCTTCCCGCGCTTCCACGTCAGGTTTCCTGGCCCCTGCTAAACAATCTTCATAGCGCGGTTGATCTTTTGCCGAGGTTTGTTGGAACTGTGGCGCCGGATAATGGAACAGTCGGGTGGAAAGGGACCTGCTTCTCTGATAGCGAAGCGAGGTTGGAGTTCAGGGGTGGGGAGTCTGGCTATGATCTCGGCGGCGGGGTACTTCATCTCAAGGTATATGCTTTTTTGTTTTTTCTGAACGATTATAACCATCAATTCTCTAAACTAGTGATATTTTAATGAAAATTAGATATAGTTTCTTTGGAGAATAGATTATGTTCTTCAAATATCTTCACATCTCATAATTAGTTATTTTATGAGAATTAGTAATCGGTTTTTGGAAAATAAAAGAGTAATAGCTCTTCACCTCGAGGAGTATTTATTTATTTGTTTTTTCTGAACAATCATGTTCATCGATTACTGAAGTTAGTGACAGTTTGGCGAGAATTAATGGTAGTGTTCGGTAAACAGAGGAGTCAGGATTTATGATGATTCTCAAATTGGGAACATCCTTGTCATTTTGGGGTTTAATCTCATATTTCAACTTAATTTTTCAGTTTCGTCACAATTATGATGGTGAATTCTCAGAGAAAGTAAAAGATTGATGGGACTTGTTAAAAGGAACAGAATCACTGGTAGCCCCCGGTCGTGGGAGCATAGATGAGTGAAGATTAATTGTAATTCTCAAATTGAAAACCTTTGTGCCATATTGGTGTTTAATATCAGACTTTCAACTTCTTTTCAGTTTCTGTACAATTATGTTCGTCAATTCTCAGAATTAGTTATGGTTTAATGAAAATTGTGAATAAGGACAGAAATATTAGCTAGGCCCCTGTCGTGGGAGTTTTAGATGAGTAAAGATTCACGGTAATTATCCAATAGAGAAAACCATTAAAGTTTCCAATCGAAGTTTAATTTTCCTCAGTTTCTCTTACTTAATTTTCAACTAATACAGTGAACCCTTTTTAAACCTATCCTCATCATTATAAATCCAGGAAAGTTTATATCTCACATACTCGACATTTTTAATTCATTTTGGGGTTCAACCATAGATTGTATTCCCCCCCTTCCCAGGCGCACCTCTGCTCACCTCTCGTTCTCTTCTCACTCGATATTCTCTCCCTTTTTCTCACGTCGGAGCATCATGGTGGTAGCTATGGTTGCTTCATGACGGTGGTGACAGCATTCTGACAATGTCTCCACTGCGGTGGTGGAACTGCCATGGAGGCAGCAGCAGTGTGGAGATAGGAGGAGAGAGGAGTAAGAAGTGAGAAATTAGAAAGCAACCTTTTAATTGCTTCATGATCCAAATTGCAGACAGATCTGGCAATTTGGATCTTTATTGTTGATCGGGTCAGTTCATATACCTATTCCTAGATTGGACAATTCTAGATTTATTACTGGTCGCTGATGGGTTTTCTACTCTTTTCTCAGTTCATCAAATTTAAGTTGTATGCATTCAGTGCATCTTAACTGTCAGTTTCAATATTTGTATGCATTCTGGACAATGTAATACTGAAATCTCGTTCATCTTGGTAATGCTATTTACTAAAAATTGAACTCATTTCCTCTCTATTTTCAGCAAGTTTTATCTTTTAGATTTCCAAACTCAATTAGTTATTATTATTTTCTCATTCTTTTTTTGGCGTTCCTCAGACAAATGCAGCACACAGCTGGACTTGTATGGATCTATACGTGTTTGCAACGCCATACAGGGTTATGTGGGATTACTATTTCTCCGCTAGTGAGCATTCTCTAGAGATCAAGTCATGGGAGGAGCCAGCAGAACTCGAATATGTCTGTCCTCATCCCCTCTCTTTCTTCAAAATCTGCTCATTTTCTCTCTCTAACAATACTAGAACTGAATCATTATTCCTTTTCTAATGTTTTATTAGGTGAAACAACATGGAGTTGCAATCTTTTTTGATGCAATCTGGAATGCTTGGGACCATGCTCTCTCTCATTGATGTCCTGCCTCTATTTTCTAACACACAGTGGGGGCAAAGTGCCAATATAGATTTCTTGAAGAGGCATATGGGTGCAAAATTTGAAAAACGCCCCCAACCCTGGAAGGCAAAAATCAATGTCTCCGATGTGCACTCAGGAGATTTCCTGGCTATTTCTAAAATCCGTGGCCGCTGGGGCGGTTTCGAAACTTTGGAGAAATGGGTTACGGGTGCGTTTGCCGGGCATACTGCAATTTGTTTGAAAGATGAGAAGGGTAATCTGTGGGTTGGTGAATCAGGCTATGAAAATGAAAAAGTATGTCATCGCTCTTGTAGATATTATGACCATCTCTCTCTCTATGTCTGTCTATTCTATCTATTTACTTACTTTTCTACATGTGTGGTAATCCATCATTCTCTGCTCAATTCATCCATTGTATTATCTATGTTATTTAACTATATATATATATATGCTGTACCTGAAAACCTTCATATTGTCTCTATATAGGGGGATGAAGTAATTGCTATAGTTCACTGGGACGAATGGTGGACAGAGGTGCTCGAGGACAGTTCAAATCCTCAAATTTCATTGCTTCCATTGCATCCAGATCTTCGCAAAAAGTTTAACAACTCTGCAGCATGGGAATATGCTCGAAGCATGTCAGGGAAACCATATGGTTACCATAATATGATATTCAGTTGGATTGACACCATCGGGGAAAATTACCCGCCACCTCTTGACTCTAACTTGGTATGGTTAATAAATCATATATATGTATATATATATATGTATATACACATATATATCCATCAATCTATTCTTCCAACCTACTAATCTATCAATCTATCTGTCTTCTTGAGAGCAGGTGATCTCTATTCTCTCAATGTGGACGAGGCTGCAGCCATCCTATGCGGCCAACATGTTAAACGAGGCCCTCAACAAGAGGCTAGGAACTGAGGTACGATAATGGTAACTTGTTAAATATATCTATCAAACTAATTGTTTTTTAACTATGATTAAGATAAATTTAATTTATCAGGAGCTCAGTTTGCATACGATAGTGGCAGAGACGGAGAGGAGAGGGATTAGTGTTGACCACCTGTTGACCATCCCGGAGCAGGATGAGTGGGTGTATAGTGACGGGAAGTCCACCACCTGTGTGGCCTTCATCCTTGGTGTTTATAAAGCTGCTGGCATTTTTGAGCCCTTCTCTTCTTCAATTCAAGTCACAGAGTTCACTGTAAGTTCATTCATCCATTCGTTTGCATAATAGTACCCTCTTCTAGAGAAAGAGAGTCAGCTGGGAGAAAGTGCATGAATGCTACAATTAAATGTTAGCATATCTATCGAGAACAGGGAAGGAATATGCGCATGATATATGCATAGACCTAACGAAATCCTGGATGTTAGAGAGCGCTAGGTATACATAAGGACATCCCAGATGCCTCGACAGAGTGTGTTTTGTGTACACAGTGGGAGGAAGATTGCTCCCACCTTTTCTTCGAGTGCCCTCTCGCACAGGAGATCTGGACTAGGCAGAACATCCTAGCAGTGGACATCACCTCTGGCAAGGCTTTCTGGGCCTCTCTCAGGGGTGGAGTAATCAGGAGGGAGGTGGAGCGGGGAAGGGTCCTCGCAGTGTTATTGGCTACGTGGGTGCGCTGTGATGAGGTGGTATATAGGGCTTGTAGGGTGGGAGGGGGGCAACTGTGTAATTAACCTCATATATAATAGTAGTATCAGGGAGTTCACTGACCTTGTTGATCTTCCTCCTTTTTTTCAAAAAAAAGGAAATACATATTGATAAATATATCAAGACGGAGGGATGGTCTTATGCTGATGTTGTTGATTGCAGATCCGTGATGCATATACACTGAAGATATACGAGGATGACCGGACACGACTACCGAGCTGGTGTGGCGACGATGAAGAGCAGGAGCAAGCATTCTGCCAGATACTGGGCGAGTATCGAATGGAGCTGCCAGAGTACAATACCATCCTGCCCTATCCCAACATGAACGAGCATTGCCCATCTCTCCCTCCTACCTACATACGTCCCACCCTACTGCTGACCATTCTATGTTTCAGTCATGGTATGTTCTATATGTATATAGTGATAGATTTCATATTTATCTCCTATCTGAAATTTTACTTTTAAAAAAAAAAATCTCCTATCTGAACGTTGTGACAGATTCTCTTGTTTTACTTGTATTTTCTCGTCATTATGCATATTATTATTTATGTAGGTTATGGAAATTAGATAGACGATTATCATACATCCATTTGGTAGTCATGCGAAGATTGAAGTGATTTTAAGATTGAAGATGATTACCTTAATGCAAATAATCTATCTTGGAAAACAGAGAAGTATATGTGGTAATCTATGAATTTCCCTGGCAGTCTAGTTGAACATTTGTTTCGCGTCTATCCGTTTGAATAGTCTAGAATCATTACTGGGAATAACGGCCCAGATCTACTCTGAATGCATTTAAATGTCTGCCTTAGCATTAAAAAATAGGTGTGGCCCAGATCATGATCTGCCAGAATCGATCGACTCGTGATTGCTGACTCGATCAGAATTTCTTTATCGATCTAGATCGATTGATTTTCTCAGCGCATCAGAGGGTTGCTGCGTAGGGAGGGTTGCTGACTCTTCCATCTTCATAGACTCTCCTCCATTTTTTTGTATTCACAAGTCATTGCTGCTTGATGCTCCTTCAATGAAATTTTCAAAAAATTTCTCCTTAAACCCACATTTTTCTTTGGAAGGGAGGAAGAACCCTCATCCTTGAAAATATTCTTAGTAGCGTGTTCGAAGTAGGCGACTGTGGACTAACCCCTTGACTTGGGGCATTCACTTGATTGATGTCCTCGTTGAGGATCCATGAAACATGGATGTTAAGGATGCTCTAGGATGAAGAAGTGTTGTCGAGTAGTGGACGACGCGATGGTTTTATCAGACGTTCAAGACAAAAAATTGATTTTCGCATGGTTTATCTTTCTTGTTTGTGAAATAGTAAATTTCAATGTCAAATATTAAATTAACTTTTTTAAAGGAATTTACTTTTCAGAAAAATAGTTTTATTAATTAATCATGACTAGATATAAAAGATTTAACTACTATTTTACCACGATGTGTCCAATATTTTATATCAATGTTCATAAGCTATCTATACTAATTTACCATAAATAGTCTATAAATATTTAACATATTCATGCATGGTCATGCGTGTGTATCATGTTATATATGTCAAATATGTTTAATTAATTTTTTGAAATAATATTCATGATAATTAATCATGAATTAGCACGAAAGATGTAAAATTTATATATATTTTCTGCGTGTCAAAGATATTAAATTGTTTTTGAAAGATGTTTATATTTATTAGAAAGGAATACTACTATAATTATAAATCAAATAATGTAATTAGGATTGAAAATTTTCATTGCAATGCATGCGAAAAGAAATAAAATACGATATTCAAGATATATATATATATGATGTATTTTAAACATATTAATGACTTTTTTTAACACATTTTCATTCAAGGGGATAGAAAAGTTTTTTTTGTTTTTTTTTTAAAATCAGTTGACTAGATTGATGAGTCAACTCGTTGTGGTTTCATGAAGGGTTCATCACTCCTGTTGAATTTTTGTAGTCACTGTTAATGCATGTATTCGTTTTTTCATGCACATAAAAGAATTAACACGCTTGCATAACCGAAGGGTTTGACTATTTTGATCGAATCGACTTCGATTTGACCAAAATCAAAGTCTAGTTGACCAATTTATTTGAATCATGGTAGCCATTGCCGGCGCCGTGGGCACCGTTGACTTCGATTGGACTGTAATCGATGATGTAAGCAAAGCGATCGACGATCATTTTGATCCAGCTCGATCGGGATCGAATTTCGGTCACCATCGGCGAACCCTAGCTAGCAGAGATATGGACAAGGTCACCTTTTTTAAAGTCAGGAAAAAAATAAAATTAATTTACACGAATGGGATAATTTGATGGCGATTTCTCTCCCGATCCTCTCTTCTATCTCATTCCCTTTCATTTCATCTTCATCTTCTCTCCATCTTGACTAGAGAACTCCATATCGTTACCGAAATACCGAATACCGAACCGAAACCGACACCGTCAGTGTTGAAAAACTGGGTAACCAAAGTCCGGTTTTCTTCCGGTGTTGGTTTCGGTGGAACCGTACTCTCTCTCCTATGATAGGAGAGAGAGAGACGGAGCGAGGGACGAAGAGGGAGAGAGAGACACAGAGACAGAGAGAGGGAGGGACATAGGGAGAGGGAGAGAGAGAGGTGATAACTTACTAAATTAACATTATAAAACATGATTATTAATGCATATTAAGGCATAAATGATTTCATTTCCATGCATGTTATCATATTTATGTGCATTTTTCTATCATTCCATGAAAAAGTCATTAAAATATCAAAAATACTTTAAATTAGGGTTAAATATGATGATTTAAAAGATAAAATTAATAACCCATCTTTACTTGAGATTATTGAGGTTTTTAAAGTTAAAATAATGAGAGAAAATGTTTTATAAACATTTATTTATATTTTCTTAAGTAAAATCCTAAAAAAATAAATGTATTTTTGAAATAAAATTAAAACTCTCATTATTTATTAATTTTGAATCTTTAGAATGATAGATAATTAAATTTCGGATCAAATGAAAAAAATTCGGATTAATTTGGAGTTATATTTTAAAAGTTATTAATTTTCTAATTTTTAGGGATTTTTTCGGATTTTTTCTGAATTATTTTCGATTTTTAATGATTAAAATGATTTCAAAGAAAGCAAAAAAGGGGGTATTTTCGCGCGGGATCCCACGCGGATGCGACGTGGCACTCAGGGCCACGTGGCAGCGCCACGCGGGCCCAAGCGGCGCCTACGCGGTGATGTGACATATGCATTATTTATATATATGGGTTATAGTACATATAGTCTTCTGATTATCGAAAGAGAATTATTACCCTTGTTACCCATCGCATATTATAAACCCGTCCCCTTTCTTTAATTTTTTTCGCGTGGGACTAAGTTCCACAGAGTCTTTAAATGTGCAGGTGACGTGGCGAAGGGAGAGGCGTCGGATCAGATGGAGCGTGGATCATCGCGCATTGATCGCATGGACGCGCGGACCACCGATCGTGATCAAGAACACGTGCTTTAATAAAGGGATT
Source organism: Lemna minuta (assembly GCA_024174645.1). Taxonomy (NCBI): domain Eukaryota; kingdom Viridiplantae; phylum Streptophyta; class Magnoliopsida; order Alismatales; family Araceae; genus Lemna; species Lemna minuta. The sequence goes on from CM044113.1 coordinate 12,171,544, forward strand.
ATAATGGTCCTGATTAAATCGCGCGCTACACATCTGGACTGTCAGATCGCGATCCAAGGGGCGGAAACTCATGCGTTTTATAACGCATCTCATCAAGCTTCATTTGGACCGTCCATCAAGATTGGACGGTTGTGACTTAATTGAAACGGTCCACGATGGACCGTTCCATCGTAACCGTCGATCGTTTCGATCGGACGTTTACGCCGAAATGCCCTATAAAAAGACATGTTCTTCCGATTTGTAAAACATTCGAGTTAGAAATCAATCCAATTGATCTATTTAGACACCTCCCTTCTCGAATCTCTCGATTCTAGCTTCTTCTACATCAATTTCCGCATCCACGGAGAGCAAGAATTGAAATTTGGTTGAGTAGTGAAGGAGAAATCGACGCTTGAATCTCCACATCGCGTTCTTCACGTTTTCGGCGATTGAGAGGATTAATTGCGTCAATTTGATCGCTATTTGGGATTAGTGGAAGCAGTTTTTCATAATCTACCATCCTATCATGTTTAATTCCAATTTAGATCAGGATTTCAAGTTTAATTTGGTTTAATTTTAGTCAATTTCGTGATTTCTTCGTCCGAAAATTTCCCCTCACTTTGATCTTCAATTTCTTCGCGAAATCAAGATCAATTTCGATGATTCTTGATTCCATAAAATCAATTTGAAGTTATCTTTCATAATATACAATTTTTCCCAATTTCTACCATCGATTTACCATCCGATTTGATCAATTTTAAAGAAAACATCAAGAATTTCCTTATTTCCGTGTGGATTCGACCCTTATTTACCATTATACCCTCAATTTGAATAATTTTCATCAAATTGGTAAGTTTAGAAATATTTTTGACACGAGACCGTTGGAAATCGACGACCTCTAGGTTTCGTCTCGTCAAGAGAAAGGGAGATAAATTTTAACAGTGAAAGAAAATTGTTTTCTCTTCCGCCCTTGAGAGAGAGAGGGTGGCAGAAGGGAACACGGGAGGGGAGAGAGAGAGGGACGACAGAACCAGGGGGAGAGAGAGAGCGAGGGAGGGAGGGGGAGAGGGAGAGAGCGAGGGAGGGAGGGGAGAGAGAGAGAGCAAGGGATTGACAGAGATTGGGAGAGAGTGAGGGAGGGAGAGAGAGAGGGAGAGAGAGAGAGAGAGAGAGAGTGAGGGAGGGAGATAGGGAGAGAGAGAGAGGGATAGAGGGAGAGAGAGAGGGAGATAGAGAGTGATAGAGGATGAGAGAGAGAGAGGGAGGGAGAGAGAGAGCGTGAGAGATAGAGAGAGAGAGAGAGAGTGAGGGAAGGAGATAGGGAGAGAGAGAGAGAGAGAGAGTGAGGGAAGGAGATAGGGAGAGAGAGAGAGGGAGAGAGGGAGAGAGAGAGGGAGATAGAGAGTGACAGAAGGCGAGAGAGAGAGGGAGGGAGAGAGAGAGTGTGTGAGAGAGAGAGAGAGAGCGAGAGAGAGAGAGAGCGAGAGAGGGAGGGAGGTAGAGAGAGAGAGGGGGAGAGGGGGGGAAGGAAGGAGAGTGATAGAGTGAGGGAGGGAGAGAGAGTGAGAGAGTGAAGGAGAGGGGGTTATTATCCAAATCTAGCACCAACTCTTGAAAAAGTATAATATCTAGCACCAACTCTTATTTTCTCCAAATATAGCACCAACTCTCGGTTTATATCTAAATCTAGCACAACCACAATTGTTGATTCTTCTCGATCCAGTTGGCAGCCACGTGAGCTAGGCGAGATCCATGTGGCAGCCACGTCATAGAAAGATAAATCGATAGAGAGAGAGAGAAATAGAAAGAGAGATAGAGAGAGAGAGGCGGGAGAGAAGGAGAGGGAGGGCGATAGAGAGAGAGAGGGAGGCCGGGAGAGGAGAGGAGAGGGAGGGCGAGGGAGGGCGAGAGAGAGAGAGAGAGAGAGGGAGGGAGGGCGGGAGAGAAAGAGAGGGAGGGCGATAGAGAGGGAGAGGGCGGCCGGGAGAGGAGAGGGAGGGGGAGCGGGAGAGAGAGAGGGAGGGATGGAGAGCGGGAGAGAGAGGGAGAGAACGAGGGAGGCCGGGAGAGGGAGAGGGAGAGGGAGGGCAGGGAGAGGGAGGGAGAGCGAGGGAGAGCGGAGAGAGAGAGGGGAGGGAGGGAGAGCGGGAGAGAGAGGAGAGAGCGAGGGAGTCCGGAGAGGGAGGGCGGGAGAGAGAGAGGGAGGGAGGGAGAGCGGGAGAGAGAGGGAGAGAGCAGGGAGTCCGGGAGAGGGAGGGCGAGAGAGGAGAGAGAGGGAGGGAGGGAGAGCGGGAGAGAGAGGGAGAGAGCGAGGGAGTCTGGGAGAGGGAGGGCGGAGAGAAAGAGAGGGGAACGCCTACAAATCGACTGGAGAGATGAGTTGCGGAATCAGCGATAGAGAGAGAAAGTAACGATGATATTTACGGGCATGTCGATCGTAGGGTCAATGTAGAAGAACACCTGCAAATCGACCGAAGAGATGAGTTGCGTAATAGCGAGATAGAGAGAGAAAGTAACGATGATATTTACAGGGCATGTCGATCTTTTCATCGGGGAGAAGACGCTGTTCTTCAAACGAAGCACTAGATCTTGTTGAAGTAAAACGGCCGCTCTGAAAAGATACGAAAAGGATCTCATACTGGTTCAAATCAATTACATGACCCAGATCTGATCCATGCTCGTTTCACACTTTGAATTAATCGGATGACAAGAAAATGAAGAATATGCGACAATAACTTCAATGTTCAGCGGTAAAACCTTCATGGGCGTGACGTTGTACGTGGAGACACCGGTTATCAGAGATTGAGCTCCGGTTTTCAGCCGTGTAAAATGCAAGGGCGCTTTCTCCAGGCTTCACTCTCACCTATAGAGATGACGATAAAACAATGAAATTGGAAATATTAAGAAGAAAATACATTGAAGAATATACCTCTCTTTGCGTGGGGCTGAACTTCCACGTAGAACGTCACGCCCATGATTGATGGTATGAAGACGATAGAGATTAAACTACCAGAGCTTGATGAAGACGTAGGAGCTGCGCAATGCTCATGTAGTTTCCATTGGTTCCGAAACACTGTCTTCATCATATCCTCACTACAAGACCGGGTAATTCCCTCTTAAGATCTCACAATAATATCAAAATATATCAAATAGCTGTAATACTGAAGCGGTTAATCATATTCAATTTGGCCTGATAAATTTATTTGAATTTAACTCTACCCATCTTCATCTCCTACAACCCAGGAGGTGGATGGAGCTGTCACTTGACACCCGTACAAATTTTTCTATTTTCAAATCGTTCTCGGCTGCAAATTATGTTGCTGGTCAGTGTCTGAGGTGAGATTTGACCTAGTAAGCTTCCCTTCACTTTTAATAGCTCTTCTAGGTTTCCCTATTTTTATCCCTACCAAAGATAATTTGGAGTAGACGTTAGTCTACATCCTAAAATATTTCAGTATTTGGAATTAGATATTTAATTATAGAAGAACTAACTTCTAGAGCATGTGTTGAATTGGAGGAGGAGGCTGATGTTCTTCTACACGCAAGTTTTCAAGATGGTGGATATCATAGTTACCCCTACAACTGGGTATGTGCTCTGTCGTTCGTTCCTGTGTTCCTGTGTTATTTAAATGAGCTCACCTTTGTAATCGGAGATCACTTAACTTGGTAGGATTAATGCCGGCTGACTTTTTTATGGATCTTTAATAGTTGTTGTAATCGTGTTAGTTTGCTTGCATAACAGAATGACAGCCCCGATAATACCACCAAGTTGGCTCAAGTACGGGGAATCAGATCTTGAAGTTTCAGGTGTGTGTTGATCTTGGTTCATGTTTTCAAATAAAACACCGATCTTCATAAAAGTGCTCCTGTCTTCATGCCCACGTACAACGCCCTCTCCTCTCCCTCTTCCGGCCTCCCTCGTTCTCTCCCTCTCTCTCCCGCTCTCCCTCCCTCCCTCTCTCTCTCCTGCTCCCCCTCCCTCTCCCACCCTCCCTCGCCCTCCCTCTCTCTCCCGCTGTCCCTCCCTCTCCCGACCTCCCTCGCTCTCTCCCTCCCTCTCCTGCCCTCCCTCGCCCTCCCTCTCCTCTCACTCTCCCGGCCTCCCTCTCTCTATCGCCCTCCCTCTCTTTCTCTCCCGCCTCTCTCTCTCTCTCTCTCTCTCTCTCTCTATCGATTTATCTTTCTATGACGTGGGTGCCACATGAATCTTGCCTGGCTCACGTGGCTGCCAACTGGATCGGGAAGAGTCAACAATTGTGGCTGTGCTAGATTTGGATAAAAAACCGAGAGTTGGTGCTAGATATTAGACTTTTTCAAGAGTTGGTGCTAGATTTGGATAATAACCCGAAGGAGAGTGAGAGAGTGAGGGAGGGAGAGGAGTTGAGAGATATGATTTCTTAAAATTTTATTGTTATTTTTTCACTAATTATATTTTATGGTTAAAGTTTATCTATTTATGACTTTAATCTTAAATTATTGATGTATTGTATTGATATTATTAGGAATATTAATCTCTTATCATTTGTTTGTAAAACATGTGTTATATATGTAAATATATTAATAGTAGTGTCACAATTTTTTTTTACTAATTTATGTTCAATTCTAATGATGTTTCACCAAAAGTATAGGTTTAACCGATCCGACTCCGAACAGTACCGTCACCGATACCGAACCGAAGTTACGTATAGGTTTAGGTTCTTAGAACAAACCGTTACCGACACCGGAACCGGAGAACCCTAAACTTGACGGATTTGGATGGCCGTCACTCCAGCGTCTGACTCACCCCAGTTTGATGACGTGAGAATTTGATGGTACGCAGCAATGTGTACGGAAATGGTGCACATCGGACAGAAAACCAAGAGCTGAACAGTTGGCTTTGTATTACTTTCCCCCTTAATTCGAGAAGATCGCAGAACTAGTATGATAGAGCGCAAAGTCTGTACGTTCCCTATGCTTTTTACCGATTTCCCCTCTGTACTGATTGATCTCTCGAATCTAGGGTTCTCTTCTGGACCACGACCTGACTACGATTTTTCCTCTCTATTTAGGTTTTGCGATCGCCGACTAGATCCTATTGATCGGCAGACAGGATGTTCCCCAAGCAGCAGGTTACGATCACTCTCGGGCGTACCGGACAGGTGAAATATTCCTCGATAATTTATTTTTTCTTTCTGAGTAGATGTATTCTAAATATAAACATCCTAGATTACTGTCATATTAGAGATATGAAACAACCTAGCATGGTTACACTTGGACTAAGGTTCTATATAAATAGTAAACCTTTTTTCAATCCCTGAGTTCCAAAGTCCAGCATTTTAGTTTAGTTCCATCCTTTGATTCATCGACATTCTTTTTGTGTATCTTTCTTACCAAAATTTGATTTTGAACATTGGAATTAGATTCTCCTCTCCCATGAGTTTGCAAGAATTGAAGATGAAATGGGCTTTTCATATCTCTAATAAGGTTGCGCTACGGCGGTCATTGGGAATTCTCTTATGTTGGATAGCTATATTATTATTTCAGTAATTGTCATGTCAAATCCTTTTTGATTTATTTTATCTTTCTCAGTGGACGTAGTGTAAAGATTAGCATTCTAGTTTAGTTCCCTTGTTTTTATTCATTTTTCTCTTCTATTGTCATTGATATTTCTTTTTGGCATCTTTCTAGTGCGAAAAATGACTAAAAAAAATGCACGAATTTGATGCTACTCTCCACGAGTTTGCTTGATCCCATATATTAATTTCTTTCTAACTGTTGCAAGTATTGATGACAGTCTAGGTTATTTCATATCTCTAATCAGATTATCCATTAGTGTTGAAATTTTTCTGCAGAAATCTTACCCTTTAATCAAATATCTTGTCGAATCCCGTTAAATGAATCATCTTTTAAAAAGTATGCAACATCTTAGCCGCCAAATAAACCAAATATATTTTTCAAAGAGAAAAAACAATTCCATAGAGCTGGAGATGATGTTTTAAATTCCTGGATCGTACATTCCCTGTACTGATGATACAAGAATAGTACTAATAGAAGTTGGTTTTTGACTTATGACCATTGCTTTCATCAACTTCACTGAGTCTGGAGATGGCGTAATCTGTTGGAGGAACATTTTGGCATATAAATTACGACATCTTAAAGAAATTCCCTTTTTTTCTAAAATAGTGAGTTTCAGGGAAGTTTTGTACAACGTGATAATACTTCACCCTGAATGTGGATTCATCGGAACTTTGAAATTTATCTTGTATAATTTCCAGGTTGTTAAAAGACCGGGAGACTCTTCTGAAGGTTTTCAGTCTGATTATGGTTCGTCATCTGGAGTTAAGAGGTCTATGAGGGAAACGATTCATGAATGCTTCCCATGACTATGATGACCCTCCTCAAAGCAAACGGTACTTAAAGTTATCCGCGACGATGTGAATTGATTTGTCCTAGCATGGCAGATGTTAGAACATGTGAATCTTATGTCGTGCTATCTCTCTTGCAGTATCGAATATAGATAGATAATAACAAAATAATCACCCTTATATTCACTTTTTAGGGTGCTAAGTTTCTGAATTAGGGCTTTTATTTTCTAGAGAAATCATGTGAAATTTTTAAAGTTTTTAATTACAATTGTATTATTCTTTCTCCTTCAATCGTGGCAATGCCATTTATGTGATCCGACTATAGATTATTGGATCCACATACATGTTTCGAGTGACTTAAGACCACTTGTGTTATCCTGTATTTTTTTTCTGCTTTTAAAAATTTTATTTTTTGAGTGCATTTCCGGCAATTGAGGATTCCGAAGAAGAGAAAACATCATATTTCCAAGAAGACAGTTCAATTTACTTTGGCCAATAACATTCATTATTTATTTCTTAAAGATTTGATAGGGGTCCTTTTGGTTGGTGTAGATTGCTGAATTTTTGTCATGAATTCTGTTTTCTGGTCTTAAAAAACATAATAATTTGTTTGATTATTGGTTGTTAAGTTATGCTGTTCAGTTTGATGTCTGATCTGTGATGAGTTTCTCTCCCTCCCTCTCTCTCTCTCTCTATCTAGCCTAGTCTCTATTTCTTTTGAATGTATATCTTTTATCTTCAGGTTGCGTGAAGAGAACCATCAATGGAAATCTACCAACAACCCAGGCAATGTTCGCCAGTATCACTCATGTATCCTTCTTAAAATGCTCTTTTGTATCTCCCTAAACCCAGTGAGCTTCTGAAGCTCTTCACATTCTTGTGCCCTTAACATGAGAAGCCCACCAAATCGATCGTAATGATCTGCGGTTCAAACTCATTCAAAAAAAGGAACCAGGGCAAACGAACTACAGGGAGAAAGTGCACAATATTGATCTTCGTCAACGACTCTCTAGAAATCCTCAAACAAGAGTTAGATTGGGAGTAGGTCCAGTCAGCTCTTCAGGGAGAGTTCCTTCAACGAGAAGTGCGGATGATTTATTGCATTTAGATTCTGTCAGAAAAAAGTACTCTCCTGCACAGTTAGATGAATTCAGATGTAGATCCCCTGATAGAATTTTAAGTTCTTCGAGGGTTATATCTCCACCAAGGAATTACAGTGTGATTCAGCGGTCCTCGGTGATGAGATCCATTGATCCTCCCCAGTCAGCTGCATCGGTTGTGGATCAAATATCTATTGATGCTCCTATGCCTTCAACTTTTTCTGCTGGGGTTTTTCCTTACCATGGTCAAACCCTTAGTGCTTCCAGTGTACCTCCTCCAAATAGCGTGATGAAGGCCCCCTTTCTGGTAGGACTTCATTATGTATCTCTGAAATGAAGTATATTTTTGAGTTTTTTTCCTTATCGGGATTAGAGGATTGCTAATCTATTATTTCTAATCTGCACCTCGCTGATTTCTATGAAATTTCCTTTATAATTTGATTATAATATGATTCAAAGCGAAGTCCTATGGTTTTCAAACTGTGTTGACAAATGATATGCTAACAGTGTTTTTCTTCAGATTTTCTGATGACCAGTTTTACATTGTTAAAAGTATGCAAATTATTCAAAGATACTTTCGTTCAGTTCATTATTTTGTTGGATATAAAAAATTCTGGATTTATGATGCTAATCTTATGTTATCCTTAATGATCTCTGCAGGCTGGGGAACTGACAGATGTAGGTAGTTTATTGCGCTCCCTTGGGCTGGAGAAATATGCTGTTATTTTCCAAGCAGAGGAAGTAAGTAATTTGTCTGTTTTTTCTAGAAGTACGATTATCTCTTATTCGACCATTGCTATATCTTCATTTGTTCGAAATTGTCTTTTGATGTACCAAGATGTTTGATCTGAAACATCGTGGGCTAGTATTTGTTTGACAGAGATTGTAAGGGGAACTTTAAAGAGTAGATTGCGGTCCAGACACTCATGCCTTTCTCCTAGTCCAGTATACAGAATGTTTACAGCTTTACTTGATTCTGCTTCAATGGTTGAAATCTTACTATGTTTGTTTCTGGTACTAAAATGAGATTAAATTGGGGTTCAAGTTTTCCAATGCTTTTAACTTAGGATTCTCTTGAGATTGTGCAGGTTTCCTGATTTGATTGTGCAGGTATTTTTGTTGGGTTGTTATGAGGGAAGGAACAAATTAATTATTGGAATCCTTTGATTCCGAAATCTAACTATATTGTGGTTGATTCTGTGTAAGTTTGATTGTACATCTTCAATCGTGCTTTGCAAAAGTTATTCGACTCATCAAATTGTGACAGAATTGTCTTCCTCGATGTGAGGTTATAGCATTTATACCGTTTCAGGTATTTTATGAACCTAGGAAAACGTACTTGATTGACCTAGAGGACCACTCAGTCGTGTGTATTGAACATATGTGCACACAATAGATACCAAGCATTTGGAAGATTTGTGTCCATTCTTTGACACTATCTGTGAGCATGAAGTACATGAGCGGGCAGTCTGTCAATTAATTGTTGCAGTCGTGATTGCTTCAACCCAAAGAGAGTTAGGTATGTTACTTTGTAGAATGAGGTCTTTGCCTTTCTCCAGTACATAACTGTGCGCAATCCTACGTCAAAGGACTGTAGTCCATGATTGCCTTGTCTCGGAACACCTCTGCAAACATTTCCTTCAACGATGAAAAAGATGAATGCCCAATTTCTCAGCGAAGGAGAGCTCACTTTATTAGAATGAATTTGTGTCTGTTTCTAATAATTCCTCCTTGGATTAGTATGTGGAAGGTGGTAGTGTGATAAGATGCCGGCTGTGACTTACCAGAGGTGGACAGAATGTGGCTACCAGAAGGGCTGGGTGACACCAAGTGAGACATAGGCTTCTTGAGGCCTGCATGTCGTCTCGCAAAGTTCCTTAGTGATCAGAACCCCTCTCGCAGCTGGAACCCCCTGATTAGGGCTCCTGAGAGGATACGACCTCCACCTGGTGCCGTAATCCCTGATTAGGGTTTCGAATAAGAAGAAGCCACTAATTCCATTAGGTTTGGGGAGTTAAATACCCCGGATACAATAGTAGACCAGAAAGAAGGTAAGACAGCCCACCCACTTAAAGGAATGGGCCCACGACTTAAGAAGGACGCCCACTGTAAGTGGCTGTGGGCCCCATGTACAGTCTAAGAAGAAAGTAAAAAGGGGAGAATGGAGAAAGGGAGACACGGTCTAACATGTCGGCAAGCAGAAGACGGAGCATCGGGGATCGCTGTCTTCTACTAAGGCTTAAGGGAGCCAAATCGTTTAGGACATCAGGAGGTTGATCAAGAAAGGAGGGCGTTGCGAAGAAGTTCTTAAAATGCTCTTCCCATATCGTCTAGATGAGAGGGGTCCTGATCTCTCTCTCTCTCTTGCACGTACTCTGGTATTTTCTCATCTTGAAATAGACACTTCCAAGGAGTCTTTCCCTCATTTTGCATCAACGAGAATTGATGTAAGGGGGAACATTACCATAGTGTTTCTCACAGACTGTTGCAGTACCTTGTGATAGGATCCTTGGCCCAACCAGGACCAGGCCCGCAAGGACATGGCCCAAACAAATCCTATATATGAATAATCCGGCCCTGGGAATTGGAAGACTTTGGACGCGACTTCCACCTCTTAACCCTAACTCCCTTAGCCCAAACCCTCTGATTTATCTCCTACCTGTTCTCATTGTAGATCCTCTCCCTCTTCAGCAGAGCTCGGCGATATCTTTACGCATTTGCCTCTCCTTGACTTTCTCCTCCCTCTAAATGTCTCTTTCTGTAACTACTCAAATTCCAATTATCGTTTATTTCCAAGTATCTGAGTTTACAAGGTTTCAATACTTCCCGGTTGTATCACCTTGTTACATAAAAGAGCTTCAAATCCTCCAAAAACTGATTCTTTTGTATGTTATGGATGCAAGTCTTTTAGTATCTTCGAACATATACAACTCTTTTCTAAAGTCTTATTTTCTCGACATGTTTAGCTTTGCCTTCAGCTGTCTTGGGAACATATACAGAAGTGATCCATAGATTGCCTTCAGCTGTTGAAAGCTTTTGACTAATAGGGCAAGATTTGTAACTTGGGATCAGACGATCGGATCGACGGATTGCGAGACTGTCAATCTGATTGTTCTGAACTTGATCCCAATCCTTAAAATTGTCCCCTTGATCCTGACTGAAGACAGGATTGAGGCTATTGCAATCCATTTTGATCCGGAGCAATAGTGGTCTCTCTCTCTGTTTGCCCTATTTTTCTTCCCACCTTTTTTCTCTCTTATCTCTTTCCCTACCCATTCTCAGTCTCTGCTCTTTCTTGTCCTCCCTCTCTCCAGTCCTCTCTCACTCTAATCACTTTCCAGACTCCCTCCCTCTTTCTCTCCTCCCTCTCTCCCTTTCTCATCACTTTCCAGCTCTCTCTCTGTGTGTGCCTTCTTTTCTCCCTCCCTCGCTCTCATTTTGGAAGCCTCGATCATGAATTCCAATCATGCAATCCAGCATTCCTTAAGCATGATCATTAAAGGCTGGAGATCCGATCAAGCTCAATCTGGGTTGTAACGACGATCTGATCAGGACAGACCATCCCTATCTGTAAGACAAAATAGTTGAAATAGGTGTCATATGAGTGGTAGACCCTGAATCTTGGATCCCAGATTCTCAGGGATGCGGTGATGATTATAAGGATGACAATGAAGTGCGAAAAATAGGGAAATCCATTATTCTCGTTGCTGCAGTATCTCAGGTTTACTTGACCATTTTGTTCTCCATAGTCTGTTTCCCAAATCAAGAGTCATCGAAATCTAATGAATCTGTCTGCCGTTCAATTGAATGGTCCACTAGATTTTTGGCTCTAACTATGATGACCTTTACCTACAGAATCCATGGACTTGTCTAGATGCCACTTGTCTCCCTGTACTGCTCCCTCAATAACTTGATTGTAGCATTCATCTGTTTAATTTTCTTGTTTAGCCATGCGGTCTAGTTCTTTCATCTCCCAGTGTTTGGTGGACGCATATAAAAAATATCCTTTTCTGGGTCTTCCATGAGAAAGAGATTGAAGATTTATTGACCAAGAAAAATGATCGCGTGTCTTAGAAATCAAACTCCTTGAGGATGCTGAAACTCCAGCTCTGCTCGGTGCGCTGTTAAAAAGAGAATATGAAAATAACTTGATAGTTTCTCATTTGAAAGGGGTTTTGTAAGAGTTGGGTCTTCCTTATAAGAGTGCAAGACAAAGGCTATGAAATCCTGGTAAACATCAGCAGGGAAATAATGGGGAATGTTTAACTATCGATGACTGTTTTAGTTGATAGATGGCAGTAATATGAACTTGTAAAAGATGAAGAGCTACTGACGAATGATCTAGCAAGAGTTCCATTGAAAACATTCCCATTCACCCATGTTTTCTGACGTAAACAGGTCGACATGGCCGCCTTGAAGCAAATGAGAGACGCCGATCTCAAAGAGTTGGGGATACCAATGGTACGATACGTTCTACTTCCAAATATTCATGTTTTGCTCTTCATTTTTTATTCAGTAGTAATCCGATATCACAGCATTTGTTCGACCCTTTAATTTCTATGTTCTTCCCTGGAAATATAATGCGGCAAGTCCAACTTCTAATTCTTACCAAGTCTCTGTCGAATCTAGATTTCATTTATTTCACTAAACTTTATTAATGATATTCGAATAGTTAAGATTTGCAGATTGTTTCCTAGAATTTTTTTATGATTTAAGTCTGATAATCTCTCGTGAGAGCAGATTAGTCTGAACGATATTCATATGGATTCATGTTTATGAGCTGAAACTTATGATAATCATTTCTTCATTATGTTTTGTACATCAATTGCAGGGACCAAGGAAGAAGATCCTCCTCGCTCTCTTGCCTCGTGCTGCCCCTCAACGACATTGATGATGCCAGATTCAAATCGAGTCGTCTTTGTTAACGCCTAGCGCGCTTAAATTTGGTATGGTTATGAGCGCTTTGTCTGTAATTCTTGTGCATTTGTGACGGCCGAGTCAGATGAAGCAACCATTGCAGATCATTTCGTATGTGATTCCATGGTTGCTCTCACCCTAGAAAGCTTATGTGCAGAGTTCTTGTGAATTCTGGTTCAGTAGCCGATTCCGATGTTGACTTCTACCGATGATGGTAGAGTCAGATGGTAGAGTCATGCTTCAATTCAGAATTTTTATACATCTGGTTCAGTACCAGAGTTTCAGAAGATAGCCGCAGCTCTCGCCCCAGCACATCTTATTTGGAGTTTAATGGAC
>CM044113.1:12184719-12199885 GCA_024174645.1 Lemna minuta
CTATGCACCTAAAATCCCAGTTAGTGCTTTTGGCTAAATTATAAACATCTTATACAACTAAGATTAGTATACATAGAGTGCAAATGATGAATGATGAAAGCTAGTGGGCGATGATAGAAATCAAGTGCTTAATAATTACTTCATGGTCAAAGAGACTTTGATAATGTTTCTAATGACAAGAAAAAAATATAAATATATATATATATATATATATATATAAGAGAATTATAAGAACTAGGTGCAACAGTGAGAGAAAAGTAAATAAAAAATGATGGAGAATAAAATATATTTTTTAAGGGAAACCCTAGAATAATAAAATATCTAAAGTAAAAGACAACGAAATGCATCCACAAGATGAAAAAGTGGGAAAAAAATATACATAGAAAGTAAAAAATGATTTGAATATATTATTCACTTAGAAAGGTTAAAATTTTCATTCAAAGAACATAGAATCCTCTTTGATGCCTCTCATGAAATCTCTCTTCTGCTTCATCTTTGTAAAGTGCTCTACCTCTCCCTCAGCGCTCAACATTCTTGATCCAAGCCCTTTTTTCCCCCCAAAATCCCAACGTAGACATATCTCAATCAACTTTTAAACCTAAACATTACCTTAAGACACCCAAAAATGAACCTTTTATGAAACTTTTAATGTTTAAATTATATTGAAATGAAACAAATCTATTAAGTAACACTACATTTAATGAAAATTTTCTGAAATGAATGACTCCATAAAGGTGTTATTGTGTGATTATTGCAAATCATGTGAGAGCGTTTCAAAGAGAATTAAAAGAGATTAAAAGAGAGAGAGGAATGATATGAATTTCTAAATAAATAAGGAGGATGAAAATTCAAAGAAAATTGAGAGAGTGACAATAGATGGATTTTCAAAGCAAATATTTTAGATTTGACAATTTTGAAATATAAATATGTCATAGATGCGCATAAAGATGGATGGAACTTATGCAAATATTCACAAATAATAAGATGAATAGTGAAGAGCACATAAAATTATGCGGGGGAGAGAACCATAGAGAAAGGAAGGAAAATGGGAAAAGAGATAATAAGAAATAGGGTATGGCTATTTTGATCAATTTTCAATGTTGATCAGATTGGATCAAATCGAATAATTGATCAGAATTCACAAAAATAGAAATAACACTCATGAAATAATTGATTCACATGGCTCAAAACAAAACTCGCAAATATTATCCTCGTCAATTGTTCCTAAAAATTGGTTTCCTTTGTTATTGACTTTGGAGAATAGAATAGCAGCAAGAAATTTTATCCTTTTTGAGTTTGAAGGGGAGAGTGAACTGAGACAATTTATTTTTGCCCTTATTTAGCTTCAGGCTTAAAGAATCTGGGGAAAAAAAATTCAAAATCAAAGTCGCCCTCTCACTTGGAGAGCTGATTGATTTTTTTTCAGCTTGAGCTTCGATGGTGAGCTATCAACTATAGAGGGGGACGAAGAGTATTGTGAGAGCCGTTTAGAGCTAGAGAGAGTTTTTAGCCTTCGATGGATGCCTTTGACGAGAGGGAGAAGTTTTAATTTGGTGAGAGATTGAGAGTGCAAGGGTGCCGCGAGATCATTACTGAGTCCAAATTGAAAAACCAAAACTGAAATTGGACTTCGGTTTAAATAATTTTTAAGAACCGTTGATTTCTGTTTGGTTTGCTTTACCGAAATTTGGTTCGGTTTTGGAGAAACCTATTCTCAATGATTCCTTGAAACATCACCACTAACTTGAGTTACCAATGAAGGTTTGATAGTTGATTGCATTGTAAGTCATTCATGAGTCTTAGATAAAGGATTATACGTAAACGGTAACTGATGGATGTAAAAGGTTCTATAAAAGAGTTCTTATAAAATCTATATCTTCTAAAGTGTGTATTGTAGCTTAGCACACAATGGCTTAACAATTTAACCTATTGATTAGGCTAAATTGATCCTTTATCAATTAATCTATATGTTGATATAGTTAATAATGAAGGTCGATCAGTAAGTGTTATTGAGTCAATAGAGTTATTAAATATCTAGATTTTGAAACCTAGATGATCACACACATAAGGCCAATAGATGTTGGTGGATATAGATATATTTATGAGGAATTTTGTGAAAATTTCTAAAAACCAGGACTCTAGAAATAGGGGGCATGCTAGCAATTCTAAGGGCTACCATGCAAGCCTTGGTAAAAAACCCTCCCTTCAATTCTCTTGCCCAGTGATTGAATGGGACTAGATGGTGAGAAGATCTTCAAGGAGTTGAAGAAGAGGTTCAAGAGGAGATCTAGAAATTTGAAGATTGTATAGATACTGGTGGAGGCTAGATCTTTGAACAACTTCAGAGAATTTCTGCAAGGAAACCTTGTAAGTGTTGAATTTGATTTGCACTAGATGATAGGATCATTTTTCTTTGCGCTTTATGTTCCAAATCCTTAATGCTAATATATTTTTCTATAATCGAATTTTGTAATTAAATTTTGAGGGCTTATGGAGCCTTGTATCCCAGCACTAAGGAGAAGTGATGACTGCCTAGGAAGGGGACAACGGCCCTTCTTGAGGGGTCGACACCTCTATATGGGGAGGGGGAGAGGTGATAGAAATTATATGGCCTATAAGCCAATCATACTTTCATCTTTCGTTTATATTCATTAAAATGAAAATTTATTCATTGTAATCCTTGTGTGATGTTTGTAATGAAGTCTATGAACATATGCAATGGTCAAGTGAATTATGATGAGATCAGAATACAATGATCACTGGTCTTCAAACATATATTCTAAATATTCGTATTTATGAGATATTTGGAGAAGGACATCGAATTATCCTAAAAGAATATCACTATTTGATCTGACTCATATGATAAGTATAGCTGATCTTGTGGCCATCGGTGTAGAGATACCACTAATAGATAATGAGTGCTCTTTGGAGAAAGAGTTCACCGAATTGATATGTATGAATCACTGAATGGTATTATGCCAAATTGTCGATTGGGTGGATTCATGTCATGATTGCGTATGTGGTCCTTTGACCTGAGACATCAAAGACATCTTGTGGATGGATGATTGTGTTTTAACTATAACTTATGA
The DNA here is from genome assembly GCA_024174645.1 of Lemna minuta. Taxonomy (NCBI): domain Eukaryota; kingdom Viridiplantae; phylum Streptophyta; class Magnoliopsida; order Alismatales; family Araceae; genus Lemna; species Lemna minuta. The sequence continues at coordinate 12,187,809 of CM044113.1, forward strand.
ATCTCGAGCCATGAGATCTCCAAAACATCATAAATTGGATACGACATAAAGTCCTCGAAGGTTATTGAGTGGTCAAGATGGGATCGTCTACCCTCAACATAAGAGGAGATCGACTCAAGGAATGAGATGCGATTAAATCCTCGGCCAAGGTAATGTAAACATTAGAGAAGTTGTTCTCGATGATTTCCTACTCATATTACTACTAAATTGAGTGACCGATCAAGGTTTGACAATTAACCATACCCTAAGTAATTCATGAGTCTAGCGTGGATGAATTATTATACGTAAATGGTAACCGATGATGGTAGGGTTCAATGAAAGACTTATGATATACTCCATATCTCCCAGAGCATGTGGTGTAGCTTGGCACCCACCGGGCTGGTGACTAAACATGCCGATTATGTTAAATCATTTCTTAGTCAATTAATCTATATGTTGATATAGATAATTGTTAAGGAAGACCAATAAGTGATATTGGGTCAGTGGAATCATTAATTGGCGAGATATATGGACTTAGAGGGTCACACTCATAATGTTAATGGGTGTTGATGGATATAGATATAAATAGATGGGTTTTTATGAAAAGTTTACATTCCCAAAGTCTATAAATAAGGGGAGAATGACCATAATAAGGGTGCCCATGAAAGCCTAGTGGAAGGCTCTCATGGCGACGAGTCTTCTAGAGGAGATCCAATCATCCAGTGATCGTGTGAATACAACTAGAGGTTAGATGCTTGAACGGCTTGAAGAACTCCTTTACATGATCCCTGTAAGTATGAATTTTATTCTATACTAGATGATAGGATCATCTATTATCGGTTATTCAAAATTTTTGAATGTTTTGATTCAACATGTTTCGCTTCAACTGATGTTTTGGTCGAAACTTTTGATAGATTGTTGAGCCTCAGCTCCCAGCAATTGGGGGTGGGGCAGCAACAACCCAACCCCTAAGTGTGACAACAACGGTGGCCATAAGGGATATAGACCTCAGTCGAACCCTAAGGTATAGTGGCGGTGGCGCGGTACCTATATGCAACATGAATTTTATAGAAGATATCTAATTATCTTAATTATATAAAGGAATGACCATAATATTATTTAGATCAAGGATTTTTGCTCAGATTTTCAAAGTCCTGCCCACTTATATTCCATGAATCCTAGACAAATTAATGAGATTTATGTGCTCGCTTCATGTCGACTTTTTAGTAGAACACACGCAAATTTGAAGTTTGGAATAAGGATAGTAAGCTTTTAAATATTTCTCAAAATTTTTAAAAACAAATTTTTCCAAAGAGAGTGCTTTGAAAATGCTATAAAATAAGGGTAATGTACATGATAATCATACGATACATGCACTAAATTAACTAAGTTATCATGCAAATTCAAGTGTAAAATGCATTTTATTAATAGCCAATATAGGCAAGGATATGACCATTAGGAAATTTATATTTATTCTTATTAAGCTAACTATTGCATACATTATAGAAATAACTTTAATCCCACTAGAAACTCCTGATCTACTAAAATTTTGGTAGATTAAAAGGAGTCATTTTTATTTTAGAGTAGATTGATCATATTTATTTAAAAAAGAAATTTTAGAGTAGATTATTCCCCTTGCAAAATGTGACATTATAATTGAATTTTTAAATGTAAAATAATGAGAGAAAATATTTTTTATACACTCACTGAATTTTTAAAGTTTTATCTTCTAAATAACATGAGTGTATTTTTGAGATAAAAGTTTATTCTCTTATTATTTATTAAATTTGACCTTTTAGAATGATAGATTATTTATTTTTTGATAAAAAAGAAGTTGTATTTTGAAAGTTATGAATTTCATAATTTTTAGGGATTTTTGTCAATTTTTTTTGAACTTATTTTTATTTCAAAACATAAGAAATTTTGGTTTTTATCACGCGTTGACATGGCGGATGACCTGGCGTGCATGCTTGTGTGGTAATGTATGCACACACCACTTGGCACACACATGTTCATGTGTGTGCGAAGAATTAGTGGTTAAGCATCCTTTTTAAGGATATAAGCTAAACTTTAAAATGTTCCCATATTTATACACAATGTGTCCTATTATTTTCGACATTTAGGACTATCTTTCTCTTTAATTATCCAAGTAATGTGGCAGGCCTAGGAGTGTTCGATTGGTGTAAAGGAGAGAGAATTAATCTTAGCCCTTTGACGAAGCAATTCCGCGAGGTTGTTGAAAACACATGGATAAGTGTCAAAACAAGTTCTAAACTCATCAATTTAAAAATTAAATCACTAATTAAAGAGTATAGTGGAGAATAAGGGTCAAATCCATAGAGAATTAAGGTATTTTTAATGTATTATTTGAAATTTGATCAAATCAGACAATGAAATGAGGTGAGAAATTAGGGATTTTGATAGATTTGGAAAGAGAACTTGAAGGTAAATCCACGAAATCATAAATCATAGAATTTGGATCAAGATTCGCAGAGAAATCAATAAGCAAAGTTTAGACAAAAATTCGGATCACAAAGAGAGAAAACCAAAATTTTAAAATTTTTTGACTAAATCTACGATTCAAAATTGAAATCTAATGTTATAGGAAGAAAGATTAGGACAAAAACATGATTTCTAACCCAAGATAGCGCTCGAATTGATCTAATTTCTTGCTAGATCAAAGACGTTTCATTCCGCAAATTCGAAGATGAATGTTGACATTCAAGAATCGATTTCTCCCTATTTTCTCAATGAAATCTCACTTTCAAACACTACTTTGACGCATAAATTGAAATGGAAGCAAAGGGAATCAAGAGATTCAAGGATTATGGTGTCTAGAGAGTTTGAATACTCGAAAAACCCAATAATGATTTACATCGTCGAAGAACATCTTAATTGATTGGTAGTATTGGGCGTAACCGTCAGATTGGCGTTTAATCTTTGATCAACGGCTCTGATGAAACACATATATTCAAATCGTTACGCTTAAATTGTGTACATTGGATCGGAGATGGACTGCCGAGATTTTGCCACGTCGCGCATGAAGAAGAAACGCGTGAAACACTTGCCATATGATCTTGATCTAACGCTCTAGATGCGTTTCGTCAGTTTTAATCTTAGTCGTTATAACTCCTCAGATGAACAGCTGAGATTAAATTGTTTTAAAGCGATTCCTCGATGAACCAGAGTGCACCACGTTCCCCTTCACTTAAGTGACAATCGATGATCACAATTAAATCGAGCGATCGGTCGCTCTACACGACGCCACATCACTTGCACATATTAAAACAAAAAGATAGTCTCACATGACATAAATTAAGGAAATCTGACGGGTATATAACGTGTATATATTTAGAGAGATAGTGTTATCCTGAAAAGGATGCTTAATCTCTCTAATTACATTCACGCACACGTGCACACACACACACACACACTCATGCACATATATCGCGTGTGCCACATGTCAAGTCGATAGGCCACCACGTGGCGACGCCCCCCTTTTTTCACTCGCGCCACGTCAGCTGCCACGTGAGCACGGGATAAAATGTGATTTATTTATTTTTGAATTCAAAATAAACCCAAATAAATTCATTAAAAATCAGAAAAATTGTAAAAAAACCCTAAAAATTAGAAAAATTCATAACTTTTAAAATACAAGTCCAAATTAATCCAAATTTGTTTCATTAGATTAGAAAATTAAATTATCTATTATTATAAAAAGTTAAATTCAATAAATAAAAAGAGAATAAATTTTTCTATTTAAAAAAATACACTTATTTCTTTTAGAATTTAAAACTTAGAAAAATAAATGAGTGTATAAAAAGTATTATCTCTTATTATTTAACATTAAAACCTAATTATAATCTCAAATAAAAATGAGGATAATCTAATCTTAAAAATATTTCTCTTGATTTATTAGAATTATCCTTAAATTAATACATTTTGAGAATATAACTTATTTCATATAGAATGATAGATAAACACTAAAAAATATGATAAAATACATTAGAATGGAATGTTATATGCCTTAATTTGGATTAATAATCATATATTTTCATGTATAATTTGCATGCTATCACCCTTTACTTTTGTTGGGGGTTACATAGCACATTCTTATTTGGTAGCAAATCTTTTATCATAAAACAATGCGATCTTTGCCATTCATTTGAAGAGTTAAAATGACTGAAATAAATTGTAGCCAATGGACTTCATGAGACGTGAGGCAACATCTCTGACATCTAATGAAGATCACACGGTGCACGTTACACGGCACTTCTTCTTCATACGCGACATAGCTTCATCTTGGTGCTCCCTTTTAATCGAATGGACACGACTTAATCGTGTCGATTCACATCCCAACGTTTCTTTTTAAACGTTGATTGAAGATTAATCGATAGATCGAAAGGCTAGACCCAATTTGGCCTATTTATACTCTCGTTCTTCGATTGTGTAGAGCATTCTTGGACGTTTCGATTAATCAAACCATTTTGGATATCTTAATCCTTGAATCTCTTACTTTCTTCCCCTTTTAGACTAATTTCCTCATCCGAGGAGTGTTTGGAATCAAGATTTTGTCAAGAGAATATGAAGAATTCGTTGCTTGAAGTCCAAATTTTTGTTTTTCGAAATGCAAAATGAAAAGCCTTGATTTGGTGATCAATTGGATCATAGATTAGTTTAATTTATTGAATTTTATTCAATTTCTCTCTCTTTGCGATCGATTTTAGTCTCTCTTCGCGATCGATTTTTCTCTCTTGATTTCGCTCCTTGATTTCTTCGCAAATACTAATCCAAATTGAGTGATTTTTGATTAGTGGATTAGTCTTGGAGTCTTCTTTCCAAAAATATTAATTTCCCTAATTTTTACATCATTTTGTCATCCAATTTGATCAAATTTTGAATACATCTAACAAAATACTCTAATTCTCTATAGATTTGACCCTTTTTCACCATTACACTAGTCAATTCGTGATTAAACCTTCAAATTGGTGAGCTTGGTATTTAGTTTGACACGAACTTGTGTGTTTTCAACGACCACACAAATTCATTTTGTCAATTACAATGAGCAATTTTCTAGACTTATAGTGCAGCTTAGTTATTTTTAAAGATGGATTTTATGATGGTTATTTTCTATTTGAGAATAAGGATTTGATTAGTTCCTTCCTAGACATGATTTGACTTGTTACACATGTTCAATGATGCACATTTCCCTAGAATTCATGGCCAGATCATTTGCAAGTACATGGAACACATATGCTATGAAGAAAAATTGAAGATATAATCATTTAGAAGCAGAAATGGATAAATAAGTTAAATTTTATTTCCTTAAAGAATGTTTTCTTATTCACACTGAGAGTAAAACCTAGAATTCTGATCAATAAAAGAATGGAGAGGGAGCATGTAACAAGAGAGGCCGAGAGAAATATAGAAAGGAGAGAGAATTGAGAAATATTGGGGGAAGAGATTTCAGAGTGAGGAAAAGAGAGAGAACAGACAGGAGGAAACGAGAGGAAAGGACAGAGACGCAACTTGCGGAAGAGAAAAAGGAGAAGAATTAGGAGAGGGGGAGAATAGAGAGAAGAGAAAGACGAGGAAACGAGAAAGTTGCGAGCGTGAAGTGGCGAATATAGTAGAGAGAGAGATAGTAGATAAGTAGATGGAGAGAGGAGAGAGAGCAAAGAATTAATGATAGAGTCGCCTCAGCCTCCGCCGCCGCCACAGCCGCCACCACCGCCACAGCCGCCACCACCGCCGCCGCCGCCGCCGTCACCGCCGCCGCCGTCACCGCCACCGTCGCCTCCACCGCCATCGCCGCCGCCGCAGCAGCCACAGTCACCATCTACGCTCACATCATACTCCTTGCGACGCTTCTTCTTCTTCTTGCCGCCGGAACGACGACTGCATGCAAAGAGGATGGTCGGGAATGATAGAGAGAGAAACCACGACCATGCAGAATAGAAAGAGAGACCCAGTGACCACGTATGCTGGGCTGCCATCACCGGCCATTAACAAGGCTCTGGCCATCTATCTTAGCATGAACTCTTTTAAGGGTTTCTTGACGATGGTGGAGAGAAGAACAGAGCTTCTTTAAATAAAGAACGAGAGATAACATACAGAATTGACGGCGAAGCTGCGAATTTCGATTTCTTCCGTAGTCCATCAACTCGCTGGTAGAGAGCAAGTTGGTATTTTCCTCTCTCATCTACGAAGGTCCATGGCTTTTTCCGTACGGAACTGGCCGCCATAGTTATATCACACGTAGACAATCAAGGGAAATTTCTACGCGTTGACAATGACGGGAAATTTCCACGCGTTGAATTAGAAACGCTCCGAGATGATTACTCGAAGTAACCTCCAAATTAGACCTTCACGTCACTAATCCCTTTTAAAAATTATAAATTATCAATAAAATTATTTTTTTGTTTCAAAATAATTATTTCTAAATGATTTTAACCTCTATAAATTCACAGAAAAATATAAAAAAATTGAGAAAAATCTCAACTTAATTATAGAAATAAATTTAATCAATAAAAATCATGATGACATGCATTCATAAATATTTTCATGTCAATAATGGGCATTTTGAATGGGAAATAAATATAAATTTCATTTTATAATTAAAGAAGATTATCTTCCTTATGAATCAATGTCATTAAATGCTCCTAAATTGACATAAAAAAAATCAAGAATATCCTTTTAAACATAAAGAGTATCATTTTAATCATTTTGAACCATAATAACTTGCATTTATGATCATATTTATAGAAATAAATGCATAAAATGCATCATATGAATGCATGCATTTTCATGTTATCAATTGCCCATCACATGAACTGGAGGAAAAGAGGAGAAGACAAGGGTGTTCCTAGGTGATGGGATTTGATGCTCGATAAAATCTCAAAATTTTGATTAAATATCAAATGAAATAGAAGACTTTGAATTGAAAATCCAAAACATAGAGACAATAAGAAAAAATGATCCTATTTTCTATAGTTTAGATCAAGATCTATACTTACAGGGTTTATAGAAAGACTTATTAAAACTCTTCAACTGTGTAGCCTCAAACTCCTTATTGATGCTCTTCACAAAGAGTGAAATAGAAGAAATAAGATAGTTTCCACAAAGTTCAAATGGGCACATTGAATTGGCTATATAAAATTTTCCCAAAACCTCTTAGAATTATGTCTATATCTATTAAAGTTCATAGGCCTTATGTGTGTGACCCTCCAGGTTCATATATTTTGCCAACTAGAAACTCCATAGACCCAATAATGCTCTTGCTCAACCTTATTAATTATATTATCGATATATAGATTAAATAATCAGTGATTAATTTAACCCAATCAATAAGTCGAGTTGCTAGCCCATTGGGTGCCAAGCTAGACCACGTGCTATAGGAGATATGGGGTGTATGAAAACTATCATATAGTTATTATTATGTACATATAATCCTTCGTCTACGTGAGACTAATGAATGGATAAGGGTATGGTGAACTATCAAATCTTAATTGCTCACTCAATGTAGTATTGATACATAGAGTAAATCATTGAGAACACTTTCTCTAATATTTTCACTATATTGACCAAGGATTTCATCGCATCTCATTCTTTAAGTTAATATCATGAAATACCAAGGGAAGATGATCCAAACTTGACTTTAATAATATTTTAGGACTTCATGTCATATCCAATTTATGATATTTTGGAGATCCCATGGCTACGGATTTATAAGTTATAGCCAAAACACGATCATCTATCCATAAGACGTGTCTTAGGTCTAAAGACTATACATACATGCAATCATGAGATGAATTAGCCTAATTGAAAATTGGGTGTAATACCATTTAGTAATTCAGATGGATAGCTTTAGTGAACTCTTTCTCTGAAGAGGACATAACATGTATCCTTATTGTCACCATACTAACAACCACAAGATCAACCATACTCATTGACGAAGCGAATCCGTGAGGTCGTTGAAAACATGAAAATAAGTGTCAAAATAATTTCCAAAATCACCGATTTAAAGAAATAATCATGAATTAAATAGCATAGTGATGAATAAGGGTCAAATCCAAGAGAGAATTAAGTTAATTTTGAGGTATTATTTGAAATTCGATCAAATTGGACAATCAATTGACGTAAAAAATCAAGGTTTTTGATAGATTTGGATAGAGAACTTAAAGAAGAATCTAGAAAATCAAAAATCATTCGATTTGGATCAAGATTCGTAGAGAAATCAAAGAGCGAATTAGATAAAAATGTTTGAATACAAATAGAGAGAAATCTGAAATAAAGTATAAAATTAACCTAATCTACAATTCTAAATTATAATCTAATGATATATGACGAAAGATTAGGAGGAAAACACATAATCTAACCCTAGACTGCGATCAAAATGAACCAATTGATTGCCGGATCAATGGATTTTCATTTCGTGATTTTGAGGATGATCGTCGGCATTCAAGAGACGAATTCTCCCTATTCTTTCAACAAAATCTCACTTTCAACCACTTCTTGGACGCGGAAATGTGTCTAGAAGAAGAAGAAGAAGAAAGGGAGAGATTCAAGGATGGTGGTGTCTAGACAGTTTGATTCCTCAAAAACATCCAAAAATATATTTTCTGTCGAAGAACATTTGTATAAATAGGAAAATTTGAGCGTAACCGTCGGATTTGGCATTTCATCTTTGATTAACGGATGAGATGAAACACCAAGCTTTGAACCTTTATGGTTAAGTCACATCCGTTGGATTAGAGATGGACTGCCGAGATATCGCCACGTTGCACGTGAAAATGAAATGCGTGAAACACTCGCCGTCTGATCTTGATCTAGCACTCCAGATGCGTTTTGTCGGTTTTAATCTTAGATGTTATAACTCATTTGATGAACGAATGAGATTAAACGTTTAAAATACGAATCGTCATCCAATCCAATTGTGCTGCGCACCCCCCCGACTTAAGTGACGATTGACAGTTTTAATTTAACGCTTGAATTAGATGCTCCACATGATGCCACGTCACTTGCACATTTTTAAAACAAAAACATAGTCCCACATGACAAAAAATGATGGGATTCAACGCGTATATAAGGTATAAGTTGTATAGAGAGATAGCATTATCCTGAAAGGAAAGCTTGATCTCTCTAATCACATGCGCGCACACGTGCGCACACACACACACATGCATACACATGCACGCATACATTCTGTGTTGCCACATGGCATGTCCATACGCCACTACGTGGCAATGTGCCTTTTTGTTCGTGCCACATCATCGTCCACATCAGCACGTGATTTAAAATTTATTTTTGATTCATTTTAATTCAAAATAAATCAAATTAAATTTATAAAAAAATTCAGAGAAAATTCCAGAAAAAAATCCCTCAAATTAGAAAAATTCATAACTTTTAAAATATAACTCCAAATTAATCTAAATTTTTGTTGGATCATAAATTAAATTATCTATCATTCTAAAAAGTACAAAAATACATCTCATTTGTCTTAGAAATTAAAACTTATAAAAAAATAAATGAGTATAGAAAAAGTATTTTCTCTTATTATTTAAACATTTAAACTCAATTATAATATGAAATATAGATGGGAATAATCTACTTTCAAATATATTCTTAAAAATTCATAATTATCCAAAAAATAGTGCATTTTGAGACTCTAACCTAAAATTGCATGAAATGATGGATACACACTCAAAGTATGATAACATGCATAAAAATGGAATGTTTTTATGCCTTAATATTCATTAGTAATCATATAATTTGCATGTTAAGGTTGCATGCTATTACTTATCATATGAGTCAGATTAGAAAGTGGTATTCTTTGTGAATAATTTGATGTCTTTCTCGAATATCCCTAAAATAATCATATTTAGAATATTTTAATGACCAATGTGCTCGGGACATGAGGCTCTACAAGTGATAATTTGATATTAATGCTTTATTTTGTGTAATTACAATGCATGTTATCGTAGTTTTATGAAATTTTCTCCATTGGCATGCCATTTTACTGAAGTCCACATTTTTGCATTATTTAGGGTTAATTATGTGCTTTATTGATGTTTGACCTTTTTCAAGGTCAAACAACTTGAAATTAACCATTTTTCTTGATTTTATTTTGACTTTAGTTGATGATTAAATGAAGAGATTAGAAGAGGAGAATGATAGGATGAATCAAAAGTCAACTTTAAGAGGGTCGACTTAATATGATTTTAAATTCATCATATTTTCTTGTTAAAATTTATATTTTCAGGTGGAATGCGATTAAAAGAAAAAAAGAGATTTGTGATAGAATGAGAAAATTTGAGTCAAAAAGGCCTTTTAAATTGAAAGTTATAAATTTCTAAAGTTTATATATTTTTCTGGATTTTATTTTGATTTTTTAGGACTTTTTAGGAATTTTTAGAAATAAATTTTTCAAAAAAAGGGGTTATTAAGCGTGGGACCCGCGCAGAGCTGATGTGGCTCGATGCGAATAGGTGGCGGCACCACTTGGGCTGACACGAACCCACATGGGTGCCTACTTGGCTCACAAGCTAAGGGCGCATGCTAATCTTATGGGGACCAAGGGTAAAGTGGTCCCAAGAGACAGGAAGGGGGGGGGAGGGGTACTAGGCCCAACAGGCGACGCAAGGCGATAAGGGCGTCTGCCCTTATATTGGCGCAATTTTCCTTCCATTTCCTCTGTGTGGGACTAAGTATTTTTAAATGTGCGCAGGCAACGTGGCAAAGCGTGAGGCGTTGCATTAATGCGAGCGAATCGACGCTTGTTGATTTGGTGGAATTCAGTCCATCATATCGCGATAAAACGCACGTGAAAAATTTAGAGCCGCCGATCGCATTAGTGAAATCTAGCGGCTGCGATTTAACTTCGCAATCGGCGAATGATCGAGCGACATGAGGCTGCCTATGGACGCCGTGATGAAGATCGAGTGGCAGAAATAAGGGAGAGAGTGGAGCCCGCGTCATAGGATCGTGGCCAACTTATCGCGGCCTACGTGGCGTCATTTGAGCGGTTTAAGCTCCGTAGCAGCTATGTGGAGCCATCGTCGCCGCCGCAGCAGCCACAATCATCATCCTTGGTATTCTTCTTCTTCTCGCCACCGGAACGACTACTGCATGCAAAGAGGATGGTGGGAATGATAGAGAGAGAAACCACGACCATGCAGAATAGAAAGAGAGGCCCAGTGACCACGTATGCTGGGCTGCCATCACCGGCCATTAACAAGGCTCTAGCCATATATCTTAGCTGAACTCTTTTAGGGTTTCTTGACGATGGTGAAGAGAAGAATAGAGTTTCTTTAACTAAAGAACTAGAGATATCATACATAATTGATGGTGAAGCTGCGAATTTCACTTTCTTCCCTACTCCATCAACTCTCTGGTAGAGAGAGAGAGAGAGAGTTGGTATTTTTCTGTCTCATCTGCGAAGGTCAATGGCCTTTTTCCGTACGAAAACATCCGTGATAATGATAACAGGCGTTGACGATCACCGAAGATTCCAACTTGGACCGGGAAAATTGCGCGGTTCTCACATTTTTGGGTTAATTCATAATCTGTCTCTGTAGGATAAATTTCTAAGCATTTATTGTGAAGATGAGTTAGAAAGCTCCAAGCTAATTCTCGGAAGTAACCTCCGAAACTCTTTTATTTGTCTCAGACCATCACGTCACCAATCCCTTTTAAAAATGATAAAATATTAGAGAAATTATTTCTAAATGATTTTAACCTCTATAAATTCCCACAAAATTTTCAAAAAAATTGAGAAAAATCTCAACTCAATCATAGAAATAAATTTATTCAATAAAAATCATGATGACATGCATTCATAAATATTTTCATGTCAATAAAGGGCATTTTGAATTGGAAATAAATATAAATTTTATTTTATCATCAAAGAAGATTATCTTCTTGATGAATCAAGGTCATTTAATGCTCATAAAGGGATATCACAAAATGAAAAAAAATCAAGAATATCCTTTTAAACATAAAGGGTATCATTTTAATCATTTTGAACCACGATAACTTACATTTTGAACCAATTTAGCACCAATTCACTATTAAACTCCCCCCTTACCCTCACAGGTAAG